>MUZC01000815.1:93925-107975 GCA_002072015.1 Radix auricularia | reverse complement strand
GACTGACATTGTAGTCAGACAAAGTAACATATATGACTGACATTGTAGTCAGACAAAGTAATATATATGGCTGACATTGTAGTCAGACAAAGTAACATATATTTCTGACATTGAGGTCAGACAAAGTAACATATATGACTGACATTGTAGTCAGACAAAGTAACATATATGGCTGACCTTGTAGTCAGACAAAGTAATATATATGGCTGACATTGTAGTCAGACAAAATAATATATATGGCTGACATTGTAGTCAGACAAAGTAACATATATGGCTGACATTGAGGTCAGACAAAGTAACATATATAGCTGACATTGTAGTCAGACAAAGTAACATATATGGCTGACATTGTAGTCAGACAAAGTAACATATATGGCTGACATTGTAGTCAGACAAAGTAACATTTATGACTGACATTGTAGTCAGACAAAGTAATATATATGGCTGACATTTTAGTCAGACAAAGTAACATATATGACTGACATTGTAGTCAGACAAAGTAATATATATGGCTGACATTGTAGTCAGACAAAGTAACATATATGGCTGACATTGTAGTCAGACAAAATAATATATATGGCTGACATTGTAGTCAGACAAAGTAACATATATGGTTGACATTGTAGTCAGACAAAGTAACATATATGACTGACATTGTAGTCAGACAAAGTAACATTTATGGCTGACATTGTAGTCAGACAAAGTAACATATATGGCTGACATTGTAGTCAGATAAAGAGACAACCTTTGGTTGAAATTTAAAATCTGGCTTAGAGATTAGTAGATGAATAAAATGTAAATAGGATATGAGTGAGCTTGACAGAATGTAACATAACAACCAACGTTTTGGCATATAGCCTTCCTCAACCAACAAATTGTACACAAAAAAACGAATAAAAAATTAACATTCAACTGAAATAAAAGTCAAAGAGTCGATGACATCAATAGTAAGACGAAAGAATTGTGAGCTTATATAGAAAAGTAGAGAGTGGGTGTGGTAAATCAATCAGGTTGTCAGCGAAAACACAACAGATGGTTGACTCCTCAGCGATGGCCTCGCAATGTTTAATGTGAGATTTGCCATCTGTAAGATCAACAACGTAGTTATAATCTGTTATCTCTGGATGTATGGCCTCCCACTGTTTAATGTGAGATTTGCCATCTGTAAGATCAACAACGCAGTTATAATCTGTTATCCCTTGATTGCCTCCCACTGTTTAATGTGAGATTTGCCATCTGAAAGATCAACAACGTAGTTATAATCTGTTATCTCTGGATGGATGGCCTCCCACTGTTTAATATGAGATTTGCCATCTGTAAGATCAACAACGTAGTTTTAATCTGTTATCCTTGGATGGCCACCCACTGTTTAATGTGAGATTTGCCATCTGTAAGATCAACAACGTAGTTATAATCTGTTATCTCTGGATGACCTCCCACTGTTTAATGTGAGATTTGCCATCTGTAAGATCAACAACGTACTTATAATCTGTTATCCTTGGATGGCCACCCACTGTTTAATGTGAGATTTGCCATCTGTAAGATCAACAACGTAGTTATAATCTGTTATCTCTGGATGACCTCCCACTGTTTAATGTGAGATTTGCCATCTTCAAGATAAACAACGTAGTTATAATCTGTTATCTCTGGATGACCTCCCACTGTTTAATGTGAGATTTGCCATCTGTAAGATCAACAACGTAGTTATAATCTGTTATCTCTGGATGGATGGCCTTCCCACTGTTTAATGTGAGATTTGCCATCTGTATGATCAACAACGTAGTAATAATCTATTATCTGTGGATGGCCTCCCACTGTTTAATGTGAGATTTGCCATCTGTAAGATCAACAACGTAGTTATAATCTGTTATCTCTGGATGGATGGCCTACCACTGTTTAATGTGAGATTTGCCATCTGTAAGATCAACAACGTAGTTATAATCTGTTATCTCTGGAAGGCCTCCCACTGTTTAATGTGTTATTTGCCATCTGTAAGATCAACAACGTAGTTATAATCTGTTATTTCTTGATGGCCTCACACTGTTTAATGTGAGATTTGCCATCTGTAAGATCAACAACGTAGTTATAATCTGTTATCTCTGGATGGCCTCCCACTGTTTAATGTGAGATTTGCCATCTGTAAGATCAACAACGTAGTTATAATCTGTTATCTCTGGATGGATGGACTCCCACTGTTTAATGTGAGATTTGCCATCTGTAAGATCAACAACGTAGTTATAATCTGTTATCTCTAGATGGCCTCCCACTGTTTAATGTGAGATTTGCCATCTGTAAGATCAACAACGTAGTTATAATCTGTTATCTCTGGATGGCCTCACACTGTTTAATGTGAGATTTGCCATCTGTAAAATCAACAACGTAGTTATAATCTGTTATCTCTGGATGGATGGCCTCCCACTGTTTAATGTGAGATTTGCCATCTGTAAGATCAACAACGTAGTTTGAATCTGTTATCTCTGGATGGATGGCCTCCCACTGTTTAATGTGAGATTTGCCATCTGTATAATCAACAACGTAGTTATAATCTATTATCTCTGGATGGCCTCACACTGTTTAATGTGAGATTTGCCATCTGTATGATCAAATACATAGTTATACTCTGTTATCTTTCGAAGAACATTCAACATATAATTTTATAACATTATTAAAAATCATAAGTATTAGCTTTTATAAAGCTTATATTTGAATATGAATTCAAACAATTGTATCCTTTATTTTAGGGAGCGAAATCAAGTGACATGTCACTTGAATAAGATATTATATTGTCTCGTTCCGAGAGAAAGAGATAACCAGTATCCTCCAATGCCCTTCAAAAACTCATAACTTGCATAAAAAATACCCAATGATATATTTTCATTGTTTTAAAAATCATACAATACAGTCATTATAAACGATAACTACCTTTTTATGTGTCATTTTATTTGCTAAATTTAAGCCACACACACTGAAATATTTAAGTAATAAAAATTATTAGTGCACTATTTTGAGGTATTTTAATTTACTTTTAATTTTGATTTTTTAAAAAAAATAAAGCATTTTTAATTATCTCAGTGAATAAAAGTTTTCCCAAGTATATCAGCATATTAAATATGTTCGTAACTGTGCTTTGTGGTGCGGCACTGATGTAAACACACATTAAACTAAGTTTCGCTTCATGTGCAGATTTATCATTGAATTAATAAGTTTATAAAATAGTGGCTATTTCCCTCTTTGTTTCTGGAAAACAAACTAAATTGTATACGGAAGACAGGTAATTAAAATTAACTAATAAGTGGTATTTTTTTTAAAAATCATATAATGTGTATTGAAGTATGTCAACGTTATATACTAATGAAGTGTTTGATTACTTCACTGAATTGAACATCAACAACTAAATCCTTTTTTACGGGCAGATGTTCACAACATATGGGATATAAAATTAGAACGACAGGAAGTCAGGTGGTCATAACAGAGGGAATATCAAATTAGAACGATAGGAAGCCAGGTGGTCATAAAAGAGGGGATATCAAATTAGAACAAAAGGAAGCCAGGTGGTCATAACAGAGGGGATATCAAATTAGAACAAAAGAAAGTCAGGTGGTCATAACAGAAGGGATATCAAATTAGAACAAAAGGAATTCAGGTGGTCATAACAGAGGGGATATCAAATTAGAACAAAAGGAAGTAAGTTGGTCATAACAGAGGGGATATCAAATTAGAACAAAAGGAAGGCAGGTGGTCATAACAGAAGGGATATCAAATTAGAACAAAAGGAAGCGACAATTGAACATTACAGACGATTTTTATTTACAGAAGATTTATTATTATTTCTACTCTCTTGTATCACGCATGATTATTTCTTTCTAAACTCTCGTATAAGATAGGATTATTGCTGTCTCTTGTATTACATAAGATTATTGCTTTCTACTTTCTTGTATTACTCATGATTATTTCTTTCTACACTCGTGTATTAGGATTATTGCCGTCTACACTCTCGTATTATAAGGATTTTAGCTTGTTTTCTCTTGTATTATGCATGATTATTTCATTCCACACTCTTGTATAACATAGGATTATAGCTCTCTTTTCTCCAGTATTACACAGGATTATTTCTTGCTACTTTCGTGTATTATAATTTATTATTCCTTTTCCCACTCTAGTATTATCTGCTTCCTTAAAAATGTTCCTAACACTTTCTGTAGGTCAGATAAAAACACTTGTCACTAGACAACAAGGTCCCCTATTTTTATTATCATTAACAAATATAAAGAGTATTTACTTTATATAATTCTTTGTAACTAATATGTGTTCAAAAGCTTTTATTTATGAATGTATCTTTTTTTCTACTGTTGACTTGAATTTATGAGGAGAAATTAATTAGATTTGGGTGAGAGAGGTAAGGACAATACCATAATCTAAAATGTTAGATTCGTGTCAGGGAGTTAAGGACTACACTATAATCTAACGACACGGAGTAAAACATATACTGGCAACGTCACTGATTTACGCTACATGTAATATAAATGACAACAAAATACAAATCTTCTAACGTTTATGATAATATTAATATCATTAAAACCTATAAATTTGAGATAAATTCATTTATTACAATCATAAAGCTACGGTCATTTACTGACGTCTTAACTTGGTTAATTTGTGATGTTGGTGTCGATAATGAACTTTATCTCGGAGATTCGAACCCAAGACTCTCTGTTCGAGGGACGATAATACATGCCACATGACCCCAGTCTAACTCTTACAATCGTTTTAAACCGACATCTTACCAACAGGTTGTTAACTATTTAATTTAATGATAACAGTTATTATTATATCAGAACTTATACAGTGCTGTACCACGGTACGGTTTTATCCGTGGCGTTGGTCGGGCCTTGATACAGACTTATGCCAAGAGAAAAGATGACAAAACAGGAATTTTGTTTTACTTAGAAACATTTAACATAATATCCAATCTCACTATATTCAACATAGGCATTGTGAAAGAACTATTTCACTAACATCCATTGTGTTACATAGCATACTCGCTTGTTAGTTATAAAGTGGTCGAGAAGAAATGAAAATATATATAACAGGACATACAATATAATATATTATGTATTTATTAGTCGGTAAAATATGATGTTTTACTTTGTGCTGCTCAAATTATTTTGAGTGTTTGTTAAAATTGTTTTAACTTTAGTTTTAGATTTAATGTTTAGAAAAAGAAAAGATAAATATATAATCTTTCTATGTTGTTAAATAATGAAAATAGAAATTGTTTTTCACGTTAGCGATGCACCACCTAGCACTGGTGCGGTTGTTTTTAAAATGAAAATTTAATTGTTCAGTAATAAACTTTCTATGGTCGATAAATTATATGAGATTTTTCTTATAAAATTTCAATTAATGTAAAATTTGTATTTTTATTATTCTTATTATTAAGTAATTTTTGTCTCTTAGATTTTTAAAAATTAAAGTTTAAAACAAAAATGTACAAAAACATAAAATCAAAAGAAAAAAATAATTTTTAAAAATTTGTTTTAATTTCAAAATTAAAAAAACAAACAATAAAAGGTATATATTACTTATACATATATTTTTACTTTACTTTTACAACACATTAGCTAAAAATACATGTTTTCAAATAGAATGCCAGTTTATTCAAGTGCTATGCCACTTGATGTCGATACCTATAAACAGGGAAACAATGTCAATAAAATATGCGAACTCTTGTAGCCAAGATAAAGATTTAGTTTCATTTTAACAAACCCTTTCCAGAGGATTAAACAATAACTCTAGTAAATTACGAAAGTATAGTTGATATATTTTATATTATAAACTTTCATTTGTTGTCTACAAGAGCGGATATCTAAAATGTTATATAAAATGATCACACATATCGTTAAAGAACACTACCAAGCAATGCCTTATGTGAATAACTTTGTAGTATAGAACTGCGTAAAATACGAATGTTCCATTATGAGAGGTAGGCATCCATCAAAGAAGTTCAAAGGTCAAGCTCGTTTACTTTGTATTAACAAAAGACGATTTGGTCGACTACCTGTACACTGTCGGGTCGTGTGGCTGTCAGCTTCTTGGGCCTGTCTGAGTGTTGTCGGGCCGTGTGGCTGTCAGCTTCTTGGGCCTATCTGAGTGTAGTCTGGTCGTGTGGCTGTCAGCTTCTTTGGCCCGTCTGAGTGTTGGAACGTGTGGCTGTCGGCTTCTTGGGCCTGTCTGAGTGTTGTCGGGCCGTGTGGCTGTCAGCTTCTTGGGCCTGTGTAAGAGTTGTCGGGTCGTGTGGCTGTCAGCTTCTTGGACCTGTCTGAGTGTTGTCGAGCCGTGTGGCTGTCAGCTTCTTGGGCCTGTCTGAGTGTTGTCGGGCCGTGTGGCTGTCAGATCATGGACCTGTCTGAGTGTTGTCGGGTCGTGTGGCTGTCAGATCATGGACCTGTCTGAGTGTTGTCGGGCCGTATGGCTGTCAGATCATGGACCTGTCTGAGTGTTGTCGGGCCGTGTGGCTGTCAGTTCATGGACCTGTCTGAGTGTTGTCGGGTCGTGTGGCTGTCAGCTTCTTGGGCCTGTCTGAGTGTTGTCGGGTCGTGTGGCTATCAGCTTCTTTGGCCTGGCTGAGTATTGTCGGGTCGTGTGGCTGTCAGCTTCTTGGGTCTGTCTGAGCGTTGTCGGGCCGTGTTGCTGTCAGCTTCTTGGGTCTGTCTGAGCGTTGTCGGGTCGTGTTGCTGTCAGCTTCTTTGGCCTGGCTGAGTGTTTTTGGGTCGTGTGGCTGTCAGCTTCTTGGGTCTGTCTGAGTGTTGTCTGGTCGTGTGGCTGTCAGCTTCTTGGGTCTGTCTGAGTGTTGTCGGGCCGTGTGGCTATCAGCTTCTTGGGCCTGTCTGAGTCTTGTCGGGCCGTGTGGTTGTCAGCTTCTTGGGTCTGTCTGAGTGTTGTCTGGTCGTGTGGCTGTCAGCTTCTTGGGCCTGTCTGAGTGTTGTCGGACCGTGTGGCTGTCAGCTTTTTGGGCCTGTCTGAGTGTTTTTGGGCCGTGTGGCTGTCAGCTTCTTGGGTCTGTCTGAGCGTTGTCTGGTCGTGTTGCTGTCAGTTTCTAGGGCCTGTCTGAGTGTTGTCGGGCCGTGTGGCTGTCAGCTTCTAGGGCCTGTCTGAGTGTTGTCGGGCCGTGTAGCTGTCAGCTTCTTGGGCCTGTCTGAGTGTTGTCGGGCTGTGTGGCTGTCAGCTTCTTGGGTCTGTCTGAGTGTTGTTTTTGTCGTGTAGCTGTCAGCTTCTTGGGTCTGTCTGAGTGTTGTCGGGCCGTGTGGCTGTCAGCTTCTTGGGTCTGTCTGAGTGTTGTCGGGCCGTGTTGCTGTCAGCTTCTTGGGTCTGTCTGAGTGTTGTCGGGCCGTGTGGCTGTCAGCTTCTTGGGTCTGTCTGAGTGTTGTCGGGTCGTGTAGCTGTCAGCTTCTTGGGCCTGCCTGAATGTTGACATTTTCGTTTTCATTAAAGTTAAATATACATTTTATTGCCTCAAATCTGAATGAGATTAAAGATTAATAGACAACATCTTTTTTGTTTTGTGATTTTTTTCACCATCAATTTGAACACATTTTTTTTTTTTTTAAATAATAAAATGTCATGTAAGTCCAATCATTGTCAGTGTATAAACTTAAAGTATATATATCAATGTCATTGTTTCAGCGCCTATCTTTCTCACAACTGGTGATAAATTTAACGGTATTCATCAAAACACACTGATTGTTCTATTATATTAAGTACTCAGTCTGATTGTTCTATTATATTAAGCACTCAGTCTGATTGTTCTATTATATTAAGCTATAAGTCTGATTGTTCTATTATATTAAGTACTCAGTCTGATTGTTCTATTATATTAAGCTATCAGTCTGATTGTTTTATTATATTAAGTACTCAGTCTGATTGTTCTATTATATTAAGCTATAAGTCGGATTGTTCCATTTTATTAAGTATTTAGTCTGATTGTTCTAGTATATTAAGTACTCAGTCTGATTTTTCTATTATATTAAGCTATAAGTCTGATTGTTCTATTATATTAAGCTATAAGTTTGATTGTTCTATTATATTAAGCTATCAGTCTGATTGTTCTATTTTAGTAAGTACTCAGTCTGATTGTTCTATTATATTAATCTATAAGTCTGATTGTTCTATTATATTAAGCACTCAGTCTGATTGTTCTATTATATTAAGCTATAAGTCGGATTGTTCTATTATATTAAGTATTTAGTCTGATTGTTCTATTATATTAAGTACTCAGTCTGATTTTTCTATTATATTAAGCTATAAGTCTGATTGTTCTATTATATTAAGCTATAAGTTTGATTGTTCTAGTATATTAAGCTATCAGTCTGATTGTTCTATTTTAGTAAGTACTAAGTCTGATTGTTCTATTATATTAAGCTATAATTCTGATTGTTCTATTATATTAAGCACTCAGTCTGATTGTTCTATTATATTAAGCTATAAGTCTGATTGTTCTATTATATTAAGTTCTCAGTTAGATTGTTCTATTATATTAAGTACTCAGTCTGATTGTTCTATTATATTAAGTACTCAGTCTGATTGTTCTATTATATTAAGTACTCAGTCTGATTGTTCTATTATATTAAGCACTCAGTCTGATTGTTCTAATATATAAGCACTGAACATGATTGTTCTATTATATTAAGTACTCAGTCTGATTGTTCTATTATATTAAGTACTCAGTCTGATTGTTCTATTATATTAAGCTATAAGTGTGATTGTTCTATTATATTAGTACTCAGTCAGATTGTTCTATTATATTAAGTACTCAGTCTGTTTGTTCTATTATATTCAGCTATAAGTGTGATTGTTCTATTATATTAAGTACTCAGTCAGATTGTTCTATTATATTAAGTGCTCAGTCTGATTGTTCTATTATATTAAGCTCTCAGTCTGATTGTTGAATTATATTATGTACTCAGTCTGATTGTTCTATTATATTAAGTACTCAGTCTGATTGTTCTATTATATTAAGTACTCAGTCTGATTGTTCTATTATATTAAGCACTCAACCAGATTGTTCTATTATATTAAGCTTTCGGTCTAATTGGGTTTTTTATTAATAGATTCAAGGTGAGTAAATAAGTTGTAAAAAAAAAATGATTGAAAATATACAAATAATAAAACAAATACAATAACACCTACTAAAGCGTGCATAATTCGTTCTAGAATAATACTCGTTAAACAAAACAAATACAGTAACACCTACTAAAGGGTTGTTCATTTGTCGTTCTAGAATAATACTCGTTAAACAAAACAAATCGTTACTTGAAAAAGTTTCCCTCAAACAAATGAAAGGAAAATACTATAATCGATTATTTCGACTGATTATATACGAGCGATAGATAGCCACGCTCAGACATAGATAGCCACACTCAGACATAGATAGCCACGCTTAGACACAGATAGCCACGCTCAGACATAGATAGCCACGCTCAGACATAGATAGCCACGCTCAGACATAGATAGCCACGCTCAGACATAGATAGCCACTCTCAGACATTGATGGACACGCTCAGACATAGATAGAGACGCTTAGACATAGATAGCCACGCTAAGACATAGATAGCCACACTTAGACATAGATAGCTACACTCAGACATAGATAGCCACGCTCAGCCATTGATAGCCACGCGCAGACATATATAGCCACGAGCAGACATACATAGCCAAGCTCAGACATAGATAGCAACGCTCAGACATAGATAGCCACGCGCAGACATATATAGCCACGCTCAGACATACATAGCCAAGCTCAGACATAGATAGCCATAATCAGACATAGTTAGCCACACTCAGACATAGATAGTTACGCGCAGACATAGATAGCCACGCTCAGACATAGATAGCCACACTCAAACATAGATGGACACGCTCAGACATAGATAGCCACGCTTAGACATAGATAGCCACGCTGAGACATAGATAGCCACACTTAGACATAGATAGCCACACTTAGACATAGATAGCTACACTCAGACATAGATAGCCACGCTCAGACATAGATAGCAACTCTAAGACATAGATGGACACGCTCAGACATAGATAGCCACGCTTAGACATAAATAGCCACGATGAGACATAGAAAGCCACACTTAGACATAGATGGCTACACTCAGACATAGATAGCCACGCTCAGACATAGATGGCAACGCTCAGACATAGATAGCCACGCTCAGACATAGATAGCCACGCTCAGACATAGATAGCCACGCTCAGACATAGATAGCCACGCGCAGACGTAGATAGCCACGCGCAGACATAAGAAGCCACGCTAGAACATATATAGCTACGCTCAGACATAGATAGCCACGCTCAGACCTAGATAGCCACACTCAGACATAGATAGCCACGCTCAGACATAGATAGCCACGCTCAGACATAGATAGATACGCTCAGACATAGATAGCCACGTTCAGAAATAGATAGCAACGCTTAGACATAGATAGCCACGCTCAGACATAGATAGCCACGCTCAGACATAGATAGCCAAGCTTAGACATAGATAGCGACGCTCAGACATAGATAGCCACGCTCAGACATAGATAGCAACACCCAGTCATAGCTAGCCACGCTGAGACATAGATAGCCACACCCAGTCATAGCTAGCCACGCTGAGACATAGATAGCCACGCTAAGACATAGATTGCCACGGTAAGGCATAGATAGCCACACTCAGACAAAGTTAGCCACGCTCAGACATTAGCCATGTTCAGACATAGATAGCCACACCCAGTCATAGCTAGCCACGCTGAGACATAGATAGCCACGCTCAGACATAGATAGCCACACCCAGTCATAGCTAGCCACGCTGAGACATAGATAGCCACGCTAAGACATAGATAGCCAAGCTCAGACATAGATAGCCACGCTCAGACATAGATAGCCACACCCAGTCATAGATAGCCACGCTGAGACATAGATAGCCACGCTAAGACATAGATAGCCACGCTAAGGCATAGATAGCCACACTCAGACAAAGTTATCCACGCTCAGACATTAGCCACGCTCAGTCATAGATAGCCACACCCAGTCATAGCTAGCCACGCTGAGACATAGATAGCCACGCTAAGACATAGATAGCTACGCTCAGACATAGATAGCCACGCTTAGACATAGATAGCCACACTCAGACAAAATTAGCCACGCTCAGACATTAGCCACGCTCAGACATATATCGCCACGCTCAGACATAGCCAACCTCAGACATAGATAGCCACGCTAAGGCATAGATAGCCACNTTTATTGTATGTGAAAAGTTACGGTTAGTTCAAAACAATAATAATAAAAATGGCTGCCTTAACAGGTCTTAGTAAGTTTAGTGCGAAATATCGTAAAATACACAATATAATATTATTAAACAGCAAATATTGTTATTATTTTAATAAATAAAGATTAGATTAGTGTTTTTAGAAAGGATTAAGTATAATTAAATTTGAGAAATAAATGAAAATGATATGAAACTTAGCTCCAGGAAGAAACATCAACTTCTCTCCAAACCGGAAATACGTCGCTCAGACATATATAGCCACACTCAGACATAGATAGCCACGCTCAGACATAGATAGCATGGCTCAGACATAGATAGCCACGCTCAACTTCTCTCCAAACCGGAAATACATCGCTCAGACATATATAGCCACACTCAGACATAGATAGCCACGCTCAGACATATATAGCATGGCTCAGACATAGATAGCCACGCTCAGACATAGATAGCCACACTCAGACATAGATAGTCACGCTCAGACATAGATAGCCACGCTCAGACATAGATAGTCACGCTCAGACATAGATAGCCACGTTCAGACATAGATAGCCACGCTCAGACATAGATAGCCACGCTCAGACATAGATAGCCACGCTCAGACATAGATAGCTACACTCAGACATAGATAGCCACGCTCAGACATTGTTATCACTTGGGCTAAATTTACATTTTATTTTAACAGTTAGTTTTCTTCTCTTCTCATTGTCATTTTGTAGTTTATTCTTGGAAGAAATTTCAACATTGGTTATTAAATTTTTCACATAGAAAATTACGATTAGATCTACTGTCTAAAAACATAATTTGTAAAAATGGGTGATCACAGACCATAATAATACGCTAACAGACAATGTGCTAAACACAAACTAATGCATTAGCCTCATAAATGAATGTCGGAAAGAAGGGAATTCCCCGGTATTCTTTACTTATTATGGGAAATGTTTACAATAACAGAAGATTTTATTTAAATGTATTCCAATAATTTTAAAATGATTAATCACGACCTATAATTACAAAAGTTTGAAAACAAACATTTGTAGATGAGTACTGTCACATGATAGTATTTGATACATGAGTGGTGGAGAGAGATCACGTGATGAGTGACGTAGAGACCGGAAGGCTAGAGAGTTGAGAATGTGGAGACAAGATAATCACTGAATGTGTTCTATTGATACAATAATTCCATGAAAATAAGTTGTAGTATTGGATTAAAGTTTATTATGTTATAAAGGACTAAAGTGATTGAATGAATGTGTCAGCAATATTCGGCTACAAGAGTGAAAGCGGCCCAACAGAATAATACGATACAAGTACATCACACAGTCGTAAATAAGTACATAAAACATTTGTAGATAAGTACATCACACATTAGTACATAAGTATATCACACATTTCTAGATAAGTACATCACATATTAGTACATAAGTATATCACACATTTCTAGATAAGTACATCACACATTAGTACATAAGTATATCAAACATTTCTAGATAAGCACATCACACATTAGTACATAAGTATATCACGCATTTCTAGATAAGTCCATCACACATAAGAAGATAAGTACATCACACATTTAAATATTATCTCTTTTTTAAGAGATCGAAATCAAGTGGTGTGCCACTTGAAAGAAAAATCATCAATGCAAAACCAGACAATATGCAGTAGTGATTACACTCTATCACCAAGAGCAATATAGTAAAGTTTATGTTTGAAATTTATTGGTTTATTACTTTGAATGAATTGAGTCCTGAAAAAATGATTTTACTTTGAATTTAATATTTCTATTAATAAATATTACCTAAATACAGTAGAAAAAGTAAACAAAACAAATATAAACACTAGGAAGAATAATCGTGTACGTTGCAATTTAATGGAAACGACAAAACATAATAATTTTAATAAAAAAAAATTATCGCTTAAGATGTCTAAATTACGATAACATAATAAGAGGTCCAATAGCGGTGCCTTTTAGTGCGGCGTTCATTGAAAATACTATTGGATTGCAGAGATATTAATAGAACGTCATTTCTACTGTAACTTTTTACTTCTATTTGTATGTGACCATCTTTAGGGATGTGGGTGTAAGTTCATTCAAATATGCAAAATGTATTTTTATATTGCATTAATAATGTACTAGCAAAACAACAATAACAATCAAACAACTCTATAAACTGAGAGACAACAATAACAATCAAACAACTCTATAAACTGAGAGACAACAATAACAATCAAACAACTCAACAAACTGAGAGACAACAATAACAATCAAACAACTCTATAAACTGAGAGACAACAATAACAATAAAACAACTCTATAAACTGAGAGACGACCCTTACAATCAAACAACTCTATAAACTGAGAGACGACAATAACAATCAAACAACTCTATAAACTGAGAGACGACAATAACAATCAAACAACTCTATAAACTGAGAGACGACCCTTACAATCAAAAAACTCTACTGGCAGAAAAAAAATCCTGAAGACGGACAACATTTACACACAGACAATACTAACATACAATCTTACAGGCAGACATTAATGACAGACAACACTAATATACAATCTTATAGACAGACATTAATGACAGACAACACTAATATACAATCTTATAGACAGACATTAATGACAGACAACACTAACATACAATCTTATAGACAGACATTAATGACAGACAACAGTAACATACAATCTTACAGACAGACATTAATGACAGACAACACTAACATACAATCTTA
>MUZC01000815.1:73262-93178 GCA_002072015.1 Radix auricularia | reverse complement strand
AGACAGACATTAATGACAGACAACACTAACATACAATCTTACAGACAGACATTAATGATAGACAACACTAACATACAATCTTACAGACAGACATTAATGACAGACAACACTAACATACAATCTTACAGACGACCGAGACAGACTACAATAACATACAATCTTACATACAGACAATTATGACAGACAACACTAACATACAATCTTACAGACAGACATTAATGACAGACAACACTAACATACAATCTTATAGACAGACATTAATGACAGACAAAACTAACATACAATCTTAAAGACAGACATTAATGACAGACAACACTAACATACAATCCTGCAGACAGAGAATCAATACAGACATGCCTAACATACAATCCTACAGACGTCCGAGACTGACAACTTTAACATACAATCCTACAGACGACACAGACAGACAACACTAACATACAATCTTATAGACAGACATTAATGACAGACAACACTAACATACAATCTTACAGACATACATTAATGACAAACAACACTAAAACACAATCTTATAGACAGACATTAATGACAGACAACACTAACATACAATCTTATAGACTGACATTAATGACAGACAACAGTAACATACAATCTTACAGACAGACATTAATGACAGACAACACTAACATACAATCTTATAGACAGACATTAATGACAGACAACACTAACATACAATCCTACAGACAGAGAATCAATACAGACATGCCTAACATACAATCCTACAGGCGACCGAGACAGACAACACTAACATACAATCCTACAGGCGACCGAGACAGACAACACTAACATACAATCCTACAGAAAGAGAATCAATACAGACATGCCTAACATACAATCCTACAGACGACCGAGACTGACAACTTTAACATACAATCCTACAGAAGTCTGAGACAGACAACACTAACATACATTTCTACAGAAAGACAATCAAGACAGATAGACAATCAAGACAGACAACACTAACATACATTTCTACAGAAAGACAATCAAGACAGATAGACAATCAAGACAGACAACACCAACATACAATGTTACAGAGAGACAATCAAGACTGACAACACCAACATACAATCTTACAGACAATCAAGACAGACAACACTAACATACAATCTTACAGACAATCAAGACAGACAACACTAACATACAATCCTACAGAGAGACAATCAAGACAGACAACACCAACATACAATGTTACAGACAATCAAGACAGACAACACTAACATACAATCCTACAGACGACCGAGACTGACAACACTAACATACAATCCTACAGAGAGACAATCAAGACAGACAACACCAACATACAATCCTACAGATAGACAATCAAGACAGACAACACTAACATACAATCCTACAGACGACCGAGACTGACAACACTAACATACAATCCTACAGAAAGACAATCAAGACAGACAACACTAATATACAATTTTACAGACAGACAACCAAGACAGACTACACTAACATAAAATCCTACAGAAAGACAATCAAGTCAGACAACACCAACATACAATCCTACAGAAAGACAATCAACACAGACAACACTCATATACAATTCTACAGAGAGACAATCAAGACAGACAACAATAACATACAATTCTACTGACAGACAATCAAGACGGACAACACCAACATACAATCCTACAGAGAGACAATCAAGACAGACACCACTAACATACAATCCTACAGAGAGACAATCAAGACAGACAACACTAACATACAATCCTACAGAGAGACAATCAAGACAGACAACACTAACATACAATCCTACAGAGAGACAATCAAGACAGACAACACTAACATACAATCCTACAAAGAGACAATCAAGACAGACACCACTAACATACAATCCTACAGAGAGACAATCAAGACAGACAACACTAACATACAATCCTACAGAGAGACAATCAAGACAGACAACACTAACATACAATCCTACAGAGAAACAATCAAGACAGACACCACTAACATATTATCTTACAGATGACCGAGACAGACAACACTAACATACAATCTTAAGTACATACATATATAACAGACAACACGAACATTCAATCTTACAGACATACAAGTATATCAGTCAACACTAACATACAATCTCAAGTACAAACAATTTTAACAGACAACACGAACATACAGTATTAAGTACATACAATTATATCAGACAACACGAACATACAATATTAAGTACATACAATTATAACAGACAACACTGACATAAAATCCTACAGACAGCAAAACATGAGAGCCAACACTAACATACAATCTGAAAGACAGACAATCATGAGAGACTACACTACTTTAAATACTTGGCAGAGATGATTTTTCTCGTACATCGTCCATTAAGGAAAAAAACAACAATGCTGTTTGGTTTTGGTTTAGAAACACAACTGCAAAATTTTAATGACTTCATTGGTGGCTTCCATCCTTCAATAAAATTCACAGCAACTATTAATAGGATTACTATTAACTTTTTGGACATACAAATAAAATTAAAAGAAAACAAAATATCAACATCCATCTTTTACATCCATAGTTTCCTTCTATATACATCGTCCCATCCTCATTCTTGTAGGAACTCTATCCGATTTTCACAACTATTAAGACTCTGCAGTGATGAGGCAGACTTCTTGGAAAGAAGTGATAAGATGCTGGACTTTTTTAGAAGGAGGTCATACCCGGAAACAATCTTAACATCAGCTGTCAATAGAATTAAAGGCATGACCAGACAGGACACATTTACATCATCTTGTCACGATCAATGTGGTAGATGCAAATTTGTTTTAACTTTCCATCCCCATAATTTTAAGGCCCGCCAGGTGATTCTCAAAAACCGACCAATCCTTATGGCTAACCCTCTAACTCAGCAGGTCTTCAAAAAACGTCCTCTTTTTGCTTTCCGGAGAGATAAAAGCCTCAGAGACATACTTGTAAGAAGTCACCTTCCCACAATGAAAGCACATATTGGAACAAAAGGTTGCAACCGTAACCGTTGCAATACTTGTCCATATGTGGTTGAAATTAACAAAATTTCTTTCCCTCTTGAACAATTCTTAATAAAAGATGGATTCAGTCGCAACGTGATTTATGCAATTATTTGCAAGAGATGTAATAAAATTTATGTGGGTGAGACAGGTCGTCGTCTTGGAGATCGGTTTAGAGAACACCTGTACAATATAAATAAACAGGCTCAGTGTCCTGTGTCTAAACATTTTAACAGTGTTGACCACGATGGCATTTTGAATATTGTAGTTACTGGTATTTTATATGCAACCTATACCCATGATAGCGTCCACATGGAAAATAGACTCATAAAACTATTTGGTACGTTGGCTCCATATGGAATTAAACAAATCCACAATTTTTCCTGACTGCAAAATCGTTTTCCCGTTGTGGTTTTCAGTGTTACTTTAGATACTTCAACTTCCTCCTTTTTCTCATATTCTATGTCCGTGTTTATTTTTGTCTTTCATTTCTTTTCATTTTATCACATAGACTTTAATATGTTTTAATTTTAAGATATATGTAAGTACATGTAATTGTTTTTGTACTGATGAAGGCATGAGCCGAAACATCTACCATTATTTGTATTAGTCGATAATAAAGCTATAATTTATTGTTTCCTTACACAAAGAGGCTGTGCAATTTGTTTTTTTTTAATTAAAAAAAGCTTTATGCAGTCCTATTCTGTATTAAAACTCGTCATATTTTACAATACATATCGTTTAAAAAGATGTAATTGTTACTGTTCGTTACCGACCAAAAATGTATCTATTCCACAACACATACGCCTTTAAAATGCAACAGCTTTACATGTTTGTTTCACATTTTTATTTACTTTCTTTTCTTCCTTTTTGTTAGTTTTTCTTTTTTGACTGTCCGCAAAATTTCAGAATTTCCAACGTAAAATTAAACCATTTCTGATAAACCAGAGATCTCAAAATTTTAAAAGCAGCAAATCATTCAAATTATCTGATATGTATAGATTATAACTGTAGGACTGTATTTGTTATTTTGGTTTAAATGTAACATGAACAGATCAATATCTATAGCTTATAGCTGTAGGACTGTATTTGTTATTTTGGTTTAAATGTAACATCAACAGGTTTATAACGAAAACGTGTTAGTAACATATCGCTTTGTATGTCTGAACTCACTTTGTGGCCGACATTATTTCATAGTTTTCTTTTTTATATCAATGCATTCATTTGTGATAATAGGTGGGTTATGAATGTTTTAATACATGATGTAATATTAATATATCATTTCAAAATTATTGTTGAAATTTGTAATATCAGATGTGTTATGAATGTTTAAATATATTATCTATTACTTATATATCATGTCATAATTATAGTTGAAATGTGTAATATCAGGCGGGTTATGAATGTTGAAATATGTGATCTAATATTTATATATCATGTCATAATTATAGTTCAAATTTCATCCAAGTAACTAATTTTCACATGAGTAAAATTTCCACACACACAGAAACATACTTACACACATACTGATACACATTCACACATTTAAATACACACAAACAGACATACATACACAAACAGACACACACATAAATACAAAGAGACAAGATTGCATAATTCTTATTTTCTGAGTCATATAAATATATAACGTCGAGATAATTCGAAAATGTTTATTTCAATTTCGTATATACTTACTATACTTACAAAACTTCCCACTATACTCGGTTTACGGATCAGTTATAATGAATGTTTGCATGGGTGTCTTGATGTATTGCTACACTGTACATTTGTTAGCAGTTAAAGTTATAATGAATGTGTGCATGGGTGTCTTGATGTATTGCTACACTGTACATTTGTTAGCAGTTAAAGTTATAATGAATGTTTGCATATGTGTCTTGATGTATTGCTACACTGTACATTTGTTAGCAGTTAAAGTTATAATGAATGTGTGCATGGGTGTCTTGATGTATTGCTACACTGTACATTTGTTAGCAAGTAAAGTTATAATGAATGTGTGTATTTGTGTCTCAATGTATTGCTACACTGTACATCTGTTAGAATTTAAAGTTAAAATGAATATGAGTATTTTTATCTTGATACATTGCTAAACTATACAGCTGATAGCAATAACAATTAAAATATATGTTTTTACGTTTGTCTTGATATTCTGCTATATTGTGCATCTGATAACAATGAAAGTTAAAATGAATGCCTGTATGTTCGTCTTGATGTATTGCTACACTGTACATCTGTTAGCAATGAAAACATAGGAAGATGTTGAATACAATTTTTTCAATGTTAATATTATCATTTAAATAAAATTACCTACTATTGGGAGCGCGAGAACCACAAATGTTCACTTACCGTAGTAATTATATTTTCTGATTAGTGTATCACTAGAAATATTATACAAGTCTTTGTATAGGATTACATAAAAAATTGCTCCACCTTATTTGAAATATTACCATGCTAACTGAGGCAGCACTGGCCTAACTGAAATATTACTAAGCTAACTGAAACATTACTCACTTGACTCAATGAAATATTACTGAAATTACTGAAGCAGATCTCACCTATCTGAAGCAGTACTCACCTATTAGAAACGGTCTCACTAAACTAAAACAATACTTAAACTATTATGTTCATACTCACAGAGACACATGTAGATACAAAATAGAAAACTGTATTTTTTTACTCAGTAAGATATAAAATTTCTGTCCAATTTTCTATCATTACAATACTACCCAAACTTAGCATATTCTGTATGCGATAAAGTAAAAATAATTTCAATCATATCCATTTAGTCACACAAGAAACTGGTTTGTTAGTTTAAAACTAGCCGAGATGAATGCATGAATTAATTGTTATCAGAAACAGAAAATAGTATATAGTTTCTGTTGTTTTTTTAGATATAGTCTAATGTTTAGAAAATAAAGATACATTAATTCCACAGTATTCTATGTTTTAAAATGATTGAAACGCAAATATTTTTTCACGCTTGTGATGCACCATAAAACACTAGTGCTGTTGTTTTTAAAATAAAATTAAAATAAATCTTTACTAAACTTACTTTGGACGATTAATGATAAGTGTGGTATTTCTTTGAAAACAACTACATTTTAAAGAATTATTTTTATATTTAAGACTCTTAATATTTATAAAGTTTATGGCTTAGTTGCTTTATAATGGACGTAACATAAATAAGTTTAGAAACAAACATAAAAATGTTTAGAAACATACATATCAAAGTACCAATTAGATTTAAAATTGCTTTATTTGAAATCTAAAACAAATTATAATATTCATATTTTTTTTAACACGTACGCGTGACTTTCTGTTTACAAATGTACGTGTCTGGTTTCTTGGTCATGAAAGAAGAACAATGTATTTTATTCAAGTGTTATTTCACTTGATTTCGATCCCTATAAATAGGGATACAATGTCAATAACTTGTTAAGGTTCTCATACCTCAGAATAACTTTAGTCAAAATAAAAGCTATTTCAAATGTATATGACAAAATTCTTTTAAAAACCGAATGCCATATGGTCGACTGTATAAATAAACTTGCTTGTGTTGTCTATAACAGAAAATAGATTGAATGATTGTATGCCAGCTTGAAAGGACGCTACTAAACAAAACATGTCGCTGAAATACATTCGTAAGCAAACAATTAAAGCACAACAAATAGCAATTTCATTGTTTTTATTTTCAATTAGCTAAAATGTAAAGTTCAGAAATATCAATAGAAAAATTAAATTACATGTAGAGTCGTACAGAGCTTTATAAGTACTAAATGAACATTGAACGGGGCCAAGTGGACTGGCAATAATTTACGTAAAGAGTCGTACAGAGCTTTATAAGAACTAAATGAACGTTGAACGGGGCCAAGTGGACTGACAATAATTTACATAAAGAGTTGTACAGAGCTTTATAAAAACTTAATGAACATTGAACGGGGCCAAGTGGACTGGCAATAATTTTAATTAAAAAATAAATTTATTAAATAACCTGGAAATCTTATGCCACATGTGATACACATGTTGACGATAATTGTGTCCCTTCCGTTGTTTCTGTTGAAAAAGTTACGATGTACCAGAGGCTATAACTGAGGGAGGGGAGCATCACGGATGTATTGAAAATTATAATTGACAGATTGTCCATGTGTTAGATAAGCCAAAAATATTAAATAACAGCATAAAATAATTTTAAATGATTGCACATTGAACTAGAGAGCCGCATGTTGCCATGGAAAGATTGACGTGCAATCATCTGTGTCTGGGTACTGACACTGTAAGTAAAACTAAATTGAATGACGTGTTTGTTATTTTAAAAAATAATTAAAACTGACGGGACAACGGGGAGTGAACCAAACTAAGGTCACAAATAATATAACAGTGGGAGGAGTGGACTGAACCAACCTAAGGTCACAAATAATATAACAGTGGGAGGAGGGGAGTGAACCAACCAAAGCTCACAAATTATAGAACAATGGGAGAGTGAACCAAAAAAAAAGTCAATAATAATTCAAAAGTATTCTGAGGACAACTCTTCAGTTATGGGGGTAGATTTAACAATAAAATCACCATTTGTTCATAAATGTGTCATTCGTTTTACAAATCTTCATCTATAACAAAAACAGAAGCAATCCAACATTTCTCGGTATAACAAAAGTAGCTCAAACATAACGGGAATCCGAAATTATAATACTGACATCTAAATAACACTTAAAAAATAGAGCAGACACAAAAACTTTCTTTATTGATGGGTATATTGATAGAACTATTACTAAATATATTTAAAGTGAAGGCTTTGATTATTATTAGTTCTTTTTTTTTCCCAAGTAACTTAGCGTTGACTGTTTAATATATAAACACAGTGGTAAGTTTGTAACATGGATCAAGTAACTGAGCGTTGAATGAGCTAATGTACAAACCCAGTGGTAAGTTTGTAACATGGACCAAGTAACTGAGTGTTGAATGAGTTAATGTATAAACACAGTGGTAAGTTTGTAACATGGACCAAGTACCTGAACGTTGAATGAATTAATGTATAAACACAGTGGTGAGTTTGTTACATGGACCAAGTAACTGAGCGATGACTGTGTTAATGTATAAAGACAGTGGTAAATTGGTGACTTGGACCAAGTAACTTAGTGCTGACTGTGTTAATGTATAAAGACAGTGGTAAATTGGTGACTTGGACCAAGTAACTGAGCGATGACTGTGTTAATGTATAAAGACAGTGGGAGGTTGGTGACTTGGACCAAGTAACTGAGTGCTGACTGTGTTAATGTATAAAGACAGTGGTAAATTGGTGACTTGGACCAAGTAACTGAGCGATGACTGTGTTAATGTATAAAGACAGTGGTAAGTTGGTGACTTGGACCAAGTAACTGAGTGCTGACTGTGTTAATGTATAAACACAGTGGTAAGTTGGTGACTTGGACCAAGTAACTTAGCGCTGACTGTGTTAATGTATAAATACAGTGGTAAGTTGGTGACTTGGACCAAGTAACTGAGCGATGACTGTGTTAATGTATAAAGACAGTGGTAAATTGGTGACTTGGACCAAGTAACTGAGCGATGACTGTGTTAATGTATAAAGACAGCGGTAAATTGGTGACTTGGACCAAATAAATGCGCGTTAAATATTTACAATATAAGAACGTTATTGCTGTACATTTCTTTTTTATGTTGGTACTTCTTAGTACAATAACTTTCTTGTGAACAAATCATCCATTCACAATGAGACGGTCGAGTTTTGTATCCAGCTAGGGACTTTGTTCAAAGTTCTTTACATACACAATAATAGCCTATATACAAGTATTAATGTATTAAATTAACATTCATATTCATAACGTAAAGACTTGGCGCATAGTGCTTTACATACAAAATAATAGCCTACACACAAGTATTAATGGATTAAATTAACATTCATATTCATAACGATCACAAAAATTACAGTACGATACATATAAGCTACGTTTATCGTGAGGAGAATTGTTGTTTAATTTTGAAATTAAAGTTTGAACAGATTTTTCTTAAGTGAATTATTGAAGGCTTTTGTTTTCTTAAAACATTTAAACAAATACATCTTTATTTTTACCATTTTAGTAGTGATATAAAGAAAATACATCTTTATTTCTACCATTATAGTAGTGATATCAAGGAAATACATCTTTATTTCTACCATTATAGTAATGATATCAAGGAAATACATCTTTATTTCTACCATTATAGTATTGATATCAAGGAAATACATCTTTATTTCTACCATTATAGTAGTGATATCAAGGAAATACATCTTTATTTCTACCATTATAGTAGTGATATCAAGGAAATACATCGTTATTTCAACCATTATAGTAGTGATATCAAGGAAATACATCTTTATTTCTACCATTATGGTAGTGATATCAAGGAAATACATCTTTATTTCTACCATTATAATAGTGATATCAAGGAAATACATCTTTATTTCTACCATTATGGTAGTGATATCAAGGAAATACATCTTTATTTCTACCATTATAGTAGTGATAGCAAGGAAATAAAATACATCTTTATTTCTACCATTATAGTAGTGATATCAAGGAAATCATAGCATAGAATTTATTCCATTTCATCCGTTAGGGCAGATTCGTTCAAATGACTTCTTCTCTTTCAAAACTCTCTAATGTATTTAATAGTTATAACCCAAATTGTCATATTTGCAAATGATGTGTGTTTTGAATGTCTTTGACAGTACTGTAAATGTTTGTGTCATTCAGAGTTTAGAAATTGAAAAGTTTTTGTATGAAATTTAAGTATTTTTTATGAATAAAGTCAAAAGTGATCGTTAAAATTTGAATTTCATTCATGTTTTTTTAAACCTTTGTCAAGCACGTCGATCCAAATTTTGGATGCAAGAAAAAGTATAAACTTTGCCATTTTTAAGAGTTTATGGTGGTCCACGGAGGAAAAAATCGACGTTTTTCTAATATTTATAAAAATTGAGATTTTGGTAAATTTAACTACATTAACCTTTTTAGAATAATTGGGTTTTTACAAAATGCTTTAAAAAATTGTTTTTAATATGTTTAAAATGTATTTTAAAACAGAATGGTAAGTATAAAATTGTAAAGATTTGCGAAAATCATGGGAAATTCTCTTTTAGATATCTAACGTAGATGAAACGCTAGCTCGACAATTTTGCTGTCGTTGGGAAGCTTATCCTACCTAATTTGTAATGGTATCGCCCACTACAACGTCCAAAAATAACCCGCTACGGAATTCTTTGTTCCGCTAACCCATAAAATCGCTAACACACGCATTCTTATTGATCAATATTTATATTATCATCAATTAACTTCGTTTGGTAACTATCATTTTCATTTTAATTTGTCCCGGAATTGAACAAAAATGTCCCCAGATTTTTTCGAAAAACCTGTGGACAGTCTATCCTTGCCAAAATAATATTTGATTTTACAACTGATTATCAAGGTGATGAGTTTTGAAAACCTAAAAATGATTATCATCTCTGCCAAGAAGAACTATATCACGTGATGTATCTAATTTATTAACTATGTATACTTTACTTCATTATTTGATAGTGTGTTGTTTTATTTTCCATGTTGGCAGGCTGGTGGTTTCTAATCTCTAATATCAACAACATAGTTATAACCTGGTATTTGCTCGAAATAAATTCTGACTAGCATTTATAAAACACAATTAAATTGCTAATTAAAAGCTAATATAAGAATATTTATTGAGTATCTTTGTATCCCTTATTGTAGGGATCATAATATAAAATAAAATTTTATCTGACAACAGTAAGACCATCGGTTCTCCCTCAAACTGTTACACAATTATAATAATAATAAATATGAAAATAGTTTACAGTTTTAATGATTATAAAATACAGACATTAAACACTTATTTTTTTCTTTCTAAATTTTATTTTATTGTCAAAAGTCAAGTAACAAACACTGAGACATTTAAGTAAGAAAAATTATTTTTTTGAAAGCTTTTATAGATTTTTAAAAATTCATTTTTAAATGTGTTTTTTTTAAAATAAAAATAATTGGTAAAAATTTATTAAGTAGTCCGCACCGCCAATATCGGCGGCAATCTTGTTGCTAAGGCACGTGACGGGCGTGACTTTCGGAAAAGTAGTGCGAGCCCCGAGAAATCAGAGGGTTAGGGGAATCAGGGATTCTAAAATTGCGCAGTTTTTTTTAGCTACCGGCAAATTAAAAAAAAAAAAAAAATTCACGGGGCTCGCATTACTTTTCCGGCGGTGCCGTGCCATAGCAACAAGATGGCCGAAGGATTGGGGGATGGGGGCATTCTAATATTTTAAGGAGTATTTTTTAGCGTTTTACATAAAAGCAAAATAGTTGTAAAAATGAAGAAAACAATGGGTACTCACCGATCAGGCATCGGAATCACAACAAACGGGGATACACTTTTTAAATCTTTTTAGAAATTCACGCATTAGATCACTGCTGCCACTATTAAAATGCTATATCTATACCTAACCCAAACCCTAAAATTAAATTCTTCAATTTTCTGAAATTGATAACTAAACCTAACCTAAGAACTGTCTTGGATCGTCGAGATGAGGTTCTGAATGATTGCTGGGACTCTCGAGATGAGGTTCTGAATGATGGCTGGGACCTCAATATTCCGAGAATTCTAAGGCTATACCTAACCCAAACCCTAAAATCTTCAATTTTCCGAAAATTCTAACAAAAATTGCTACTTAGGCTACTTACTGAGTGCACCCAGAGCAAATGAAGCAAATGTTGTAAAAAAAAAAAGCCCGCCAGTTAATTAGCAGCACTACTTTCTTTCTAAATGAGCACAGGAAATAGTTCTTAGATTATACTCATTTATACTTGAACAGGAGAGCCCCCCTCCTTTCCTTCACCCCATTTTTATTAATGTACATTAATTTCTAATTTAATATTAAATTAGGCCCTCCTCTAAAATCTCTCCTCTCATGCCCCTCCTCTTTTTTTTTTAAAATTTATTTACCGAAAGCGCGCTGTTCGCAAAAATACAAATGCAATTATGACAATAGACATATTATTTACATTTTACCGCAAGGGGAGGTAATAAATAAGTAAGAAAACAACTAAATTCAAGGGAAGCAACTCTTCTGCAAGCAACCGGAAGAGACGCGACGCTGCGGTCAGCGTAACTGGTATTAGCCAAATAATTGCTATTTCTCTCAGTAGATAAGTGTTCACAAATATATTGACACATGAAATATTTTCCAAACGGTGCTTTGTGGTGCAGCAGTGATGTCAACACAAATTAAACTTTAGTTATTTATTTTTTGTCGATGCAAAAGAAAATTAATCTTATTTCTTTTAAATGGTATGAATTTAATTAATCGTTTCATTAAAATAATCAAAATTACTTATTATATCTGTTACAGACTCTCATTCCCTTCAGAAGATTATTGCGTCCTAAATGGAATGCATGTAATTCAAAGATACTTATGAGTTGTAATTTTTGAAAAATTGCAATTGAGTCTTACTGAATCTTTAATGAATGGAAAATAAAAAAAAAAAAATTCAAATGTTAGATTCAGGGGTTTAGAGCACAGGGAAGGTCAGAGTAGGTCGCCAGGGGGCAACGATTAGACATTAAAGACGACGTAATTAACAGATGATTATTCCTTTCTACGTTGTTGTATTACATATGATTATTCCTTTCTACGTTGTTGTATTACAGAGGATTATTCCTTTCTACGTTGTTGTATTACAGATGATTATTCCTTTCTACGTTGTTGTATTACAGAGGATTATTCCTTTCTACGTTCTTGTATTACAGAGGATTATTTCTTTCTACGTTGTTGTATTACAGAGGATTATTACTTTCTACGTTGTTGTATTACAGAGAATTATTTCTTTCTACGTTGTTGTATTACAGATGATTATTCCTTTCTACGTTGTTGTATTACAGAGGATTATTACCTCCTAGGCTCTTATATTACACTTTATTATTTCTTTCTAATCTATTGTATTACAAGACCATTATTGCTCGCTACACTCGTGTATTAACTGACTTCTCTTTTTGTACCCATGACTCACTTTACACAAGCTGAGCCCACATGCCACTCTACCAAAGGGCCCCTAATGTACATGTCATAAAGAAATATATAATTAATTAAAATCACATAAACCGTTGTAGGTGACATTTGTTTTATAACTTTCATGTATAATATATAATTTGTCTATTCTATTTGAAATGTATTTAATAGAAACATTAATCGTTTAAAACGGTCGAGAGATGCGAGTACTACACCATAATCTAACGGCAACAGGTAAAATACACACTAGGTACGTAATTGACATCCTTCAGCAATAGAAATAAAAGTCGTTACTTGTTGTGGAAATAATAATGTTCACCTGTTGACTTGTTGACTGATAGCAGTCACCTCGACTCTAGAAGATCATGACTTGTTGAATGATAGCAGTCACCTCGACTCTAGAAGATGAGGACTTGTTGACTGATAGCAGTCACCTCGACTCTAGAAGATCATAACTGACGTCATGTTTTTTCACCTAATAAATACGCCCCTCAGCCCAGCCCAAGTTATGACATTACTATCGTCCGATGTGAAAATTCTTGGCTTTTAAAGGGAGCTCGGAGATAGCATTAAGTATAGATTTACAATAATTATATGTTATATATTTTATCATTATTGTTTTATATACTCCCTTTTACAGCTCTATAAATAAACCCATCACTTTGGTGCGTACTGTAGTAAATGTGTTCAATTAAGTAGATTTTTTGAGTGAGTTTATAGTTTATATCATGTTAGCAAAGTATTATGTTGTGTGGATTTTTTTCAATTTACTTTCTTTGTTATTAAATGTTGGTAATGAAAATGTTTATTCTCGTTAGGGATGCACCACCAAGCACCAGTGCTTTTGAAATTAATAGTGTCTTGAATTTTTCTTTTTTTTAAACTAATTATTTTGGACGATTAATGATTAGAATATTTTCTTCCTTAAAAAAAATCCTTCCTTTTATTATATTGTTTTATCTATACTATAAATTTTAAGAACTCTCAATGTAAATGCCTTTTGTTTGTTAGCTCTTTCTATGATTTTTTTTTTAAAACGTATATAAAAATCCAATAATAAAAAAGCTTTTTAAATAGTATTTCATTTGAATTTAAAACAAACCATAAAATGTTTATTTATATTTTATCATAAATGCTTAGGTTACTGTTTCAACATCAAAAACAATTGAATGTCCTACTTCGAAAAGAGAACACATCTCTTTCATTCAAGTGCTAAGTCACTTGATATCGATCCATATTAATAGGGATATAATGTCAATAAAATGATAGGATTCTCCTACCTCAGATAAAATCTTTTTCCAATTCCAAAGAACTTATTTCAATGGTTTTTAGAACAATTCTTATAAATATTAATTTATAGTTGACACAGATGCTATAATAAACTTGTCTTTGTTATCTACAAGAATGAATACTTAAGATTGTGCAGAAAATTGCAATACGCAAGCTTGAAATTTAAAAAAATCATGTTAATCCTGGTCCCTTTTGGAACTCAGGACGTGTTAGCGCATTTTCGTGTTATGTATCAGTACTTATGTTAGATATCAGCATTATGTAGTTATCAGTAATTGTGTTTAGATTTTAGACATATTTTTATGAATTTTCTTGTGTAATGAATATACCTGACATTTTTAAATTTAAATGTCATTTCTTTACATTTTAAAATTTTTTATTTTCTCTTTAATCTAACTACAAGTCACCACAAATGATGACGTAAAAGTCTCTAAACCTTTACACATATTCTAATGACGTCAACTAAAAAAAACAACTAATTCTTTTGCACGCCTTCGCACCACTCTTGAATGCTTGAAAAATGCTCTATTCGACTTCCGGCAATGGCGGCCGTTCATTGTGCCAGTGTTAACTCTCGATTCGCAAAGTTTTTTGGTAGTTTTAACGGGTTTTTTTAACGGATCGAGTAACTGAGTGTTGATGCACCAATGGCAGGTCAGGACATACAAAAAACATATATACATCATGGGTCTAGGACTTATGGATCCTGTGATCAGGGTGATGACAGACGGACAAAACGGGTGCAATAGCGATTTCGACATCTCGAAAATACGCTAAAAAACAGCGCACAGTTAACTAAATGATTTCATAAGCAAACAAGAAAAGAACAACTAATGGTCGTTTGGTTTAATTTTTAAAAAATACATAAATGGGGTGTTATTTATGTAAATAAATGACTGACACAAATGAAAAGAGTCGTACAGAAATTAAAAAGTTCTAAAGAAATATTGGACGTGGCGAGGTACACTAGCAATAAGTACTAAAGAAATATTGGACGTGGCGAGGTACACTTGCAATAAGTACTAAAGAAATATTGGACGTGGCGAGGTACACTAACAATAAGTTACATTTGAGAATAAACATATTTAAGAGTGGTTAATAAATATATTTTTCTCGCCAATTCAGTCAACTTATTGTTAATGATGTGAAGGATGCAATCTTTAAACGTTCCGCAATGGCCGATAAGGTGAAGGGGGGGGGGCAGCATTTTTGTGAGACGGAAATGCAAAAAATTATAATTGACAAAGCTTACAAGTAAAAAAAAACAAAAAACCTGTAACATGCATTTTGAAAAGAAGATATAAACATAAATATTTGTATACTGAAGTAGAAAGTTGCATCTTGTCACCGTGCAGCTAGCAAACCACGAATTACACATCACTGTGACTTGGTGCTGATGAGGTTAGTTAAACTTATTAGAATGACGTATGTGCTAATTGAAAACATGTAAAAAATAAAAGTTGACATAAAAAGTACTTGTATAGATGACGATTGTTGACAGAAACAACAGTTTCTCTATAAATTAAAACACAAACACTTAGAAAAATGTTTGAATATTTGAAGCAAAGTAATGGAGACTGGATAAATCATCTCTCACTCTCTCTCTCTCTCGCTCTCTCTGTCTCTCTCTGTCTCTCTTTCTCTCTGTCTCTCTCCCTTACTCTATGTCTGTCTCTCTGCCTCTCGCCCCCTCTCTCTGTCTCTCTCTGTCTGTCTCTCTTCCTCTCGCCCCATCTCTCTGTCTCTTTCTGTCTGTCTGTCTCTCCCTCCTTCTCACCCCTCTCTGTCTCTCTATGTCCCCCTTTTTCTCTCTCTCTGTCTCTCTCTGCCTGTCTCTCTTTGTCTCTTTCTGTCACACTATGCCCCTTTTCTTTCTATTTCTATGTCTCTCGCACGCCCCCTCTCTCTCTATTTCTCTCTGTCTGTCTCATCTGTCCCTCTCTCTGTCTCTCTCGCCCCTTTCTCTCTCTGTCTGTCTCTCTCTCCCTCTCGCTCTCTCTGTCTGTCTCTCTCTCGCCGCTCTCTCTGTCTCGCTATCTCTCTGTCTGTCTCTCTCTGTGTGTCTCTCTCTCGCCCCTTCTCTGACTCTGTCTCTCTCTGTCTTTATGTCTGTCTTTATCTTTTTCTGTCTGTCTCTCTCTTTCGCCCTCTCTCTCTGTCTCTCTCTCGCCCCCTCTCTCTCTGTTTATCTCTGTCTATCTCTTCTCTCTCACTCTTTTTTCTCTCTCTGTCTGCCTGTCTCTCGTTCTCTCCATCTAGCCCTCTCTCTTTCGCCCCCCATCTCTCTCTCTCACCCTCTCTCTCTGTGTCTGTCTCTCTGTGTCGCTCTCTAACGCTCTTGCCACCTCTCTATCTCTCTCTCACACTCTCTCTCTTTCTCTCACCCTCTCTCTGTCTCTTTCTCTTTATGTGTCGCTCTCTCACTCTCGCCCCTTCTCTATCTCTATCAACCCTCTCTCTTTCACCCCTCTCTTTGTCTCTTTCTCTCCCTCTCTCTCCCTTTCGCCCTCTCTCTTCCGCCCCATCTCTCTCCCTCTCTCTCTCTAACTGACTCTCTACCTCTCGCCATCTCTCTGGACATTCAGATTGACGAGTCAGGTGTGTTAAATAAAAGCACTTGGTGACTTTGTTTACATGTCTGAATATCCAGACCGTCTTGACATCTAACAGCTTGTTCTGTACTAAGTCTCAGAATAGATATCTACCATGTTACATAAGATACACTTTAAGATAACAAGTATATCATTTAGATATCTACCATGTTACATAAGATACACGTTAAGATAACAAGTATATCATTTTAATATCTACCATGTTACATAAGATACACTTTAAGATAACAAGTATATCATTTTAATATCTACCATGTTACATAAGATACACTTTAAGATAACAAGTATATCATTTTGGCACGAAAAATAATTCTTCTTGAGACACAATGAACAAAATAACATAATTGCTTAATTTTCAGGTCTTTCTATTTTCACGGAAAGTTTTAGAATTATCAAAGAGTGTATACATATGAAATGGTTTGGTCTTATTTTTATCATATGGTTAATAAATGCAATACACACGAATAGCCACATAATAAATAAATGATGTGATTATGTCTGTAAAATTCTACATATGGCTATTTAAAAAGTTCAATATTGCTTCTATGTTTGAATAAATCAAGAGAATCAATATTTTTGTTTGGATATATGTCTTTTTATGATGGTATTCGAAATCGACGTACTTTTACCAACGCATCAGTAATGAACTGTTCAGCTTACCAAAAGTGATGCAGAGGTCAGAGGTCACTACTACATTCACTGTTCACGTCACGAAGATTGAGTACATCTTCGAGCTCAGTTGAAGTACAGGGTGAAACTACATGAGGGTGACAAGTAAAGATCAACAGTTATAGCGGCGTATACAAAAACACAATCGTCAACATACAATACCTAATCTTTAATGTGTCCTTTACTCATAGGTCTCTTGATTTATTCAAACATACAATACCTAATCTTTAATGTGTCCTTTACTCATGGGTCTATTGATTTATTCAAACATACAATACCTAATCTTTAATGTGTCCTTTACTCATGGGTCTCTTGATTTATTCAAACATACAATACCTAATCTTTAGTGTGTCCTTTACTCATGTGTCTCTTGATTTATTCAAACATGCAATACCTAATCTTTAGTGTGTCCTTTACTCATGTGTCTCTTGATTTATTCAAACATACAATACCTAATCTTTAATGTGTCCTTACTCATGCGTCTCTTGATTTATTCAAACATACAATACCTAATCTTTAATGTGTCCTTACTCACGGGTCTCTTGATTTATTCAACATAGAAGCAATGAAATATTTTGAGGTATAATGACAGTAGTTCAAGCGAGGCGTTAATCCATAATGATAATACTGACATAGAAAGAAAACACTTCGTAAATAGAGCAAACACAAAAATGAGTGGTAACCATTGCTATTTTGTAACAATAATACTGTAAACATTCAAAAGGAAGGTTGTGATTTTTACTAGGCCTTTTATTTCTTTATTATAAATTAACGGTTTTTAAACGGATGACAATGGTTCTATAAAGTGTCTTAGGCTTTAAATAATTATATAATTTTAAATTACATAATTACTGCCTGCAATTAAAGTTTTTTTTTAAGAATAGCTGAAAACACAAAAATAATGACGTCATTTTGGAATAAACATTTTTATTAAAAAGAAACAAATATAGTAAAATATACCTTTTAGTTACCTTTGTAATATTGTTGTTGATCATTTATTTATAGTTATTATTCGTTATTATCCCTTATCTTAGATTTTTTAGTTTAAATTATGTATGTAAAGTTTGTGGTTTGATGTTCTTTACTTTGTTATATTACATTTAGAAACTTAAGTTAAATGTCGCATTATTCTATGTTATTAAAAAAGACCGATGTCAATTGTTTTTTTCCCGTTATTGATGTACAACAAGGCCACGCACATTTTTTGTTTACAATGAAAATATTAAAGTGTGTTATTTTTTTATCAAACTTACTTAGGACAATTAATTAATAAGACATTTGTTTTTCTAAACAAATAATAATGTATTCAAAATTTACAATAGTTCGACTCTTAATATTAAAGACCTTTGTTACTGAGTGTTACTTACACGTGTTTTTATTGACGTAACGTATGGAATATGTAGGAACACTTAGTTTTGAATGACAAAATATATTTTTAAATCGTTTTTGTATAGAATGTAAAAGAACTATAATAGTAATTGAAGTAATTTAACATATTGCTTGGCTTACTTTTTTAGAAGCACAGACTACGACTTGTAAATTTTCTGACAAGAAACAAGTCTATTTCATTCAAGTGCTATCTCACTTGAGCTCTTTAAATAGGGATAAAATGTCATGAATGGTTGAGTTTCCCTTACCAAAGATAAAACTTTAGTCTACTTTTTAAAAGAAGTTTAATTAACTGATTTTATGTTACAATTCTTTACGAAATTACTTAGAGTATAATATACTTGGCTTTGTTGTCTGCAAAACTAGATACCATATATGTTACATAAAATAATAAAGTTGTTTTACGTCATTTTGACAGGATGATACTAAACAACGCACGTGCAGACTAAATACTTTCATTAGCGAACAACGGAATCCCAATTCATGACTATTTGATTATAATTTTTAAAATAATAGACGGAAGTGATTCCCATAAATCAATGAATTTAAAAAAAGGAAATTAACCGTGCATAGTTTTATGAGTACCAAGGGAAAATTGTATTGGGGGATACATGAAATAAGCAAACTTTGATAATAAACTTTTTTTAAAAATAAGAGAAGAACTCACTAGAAGAGATTTTTTTTTGCTTTGGAAACTACGATAAATGAATTTTTACTTATGGCTAGGGAGATTGGAGTTGGGAGTTGGGTTCGGCAAAGCAAATAGTCGGAACACTTGCAAGTTACAATTGAAAAATACTTCCAATAATGTTAAAAATACAATTATAGGTTTTTAATATATATATGTATATATATATATATATATATATA
>MUZC01000815.1:25805-40668 GCA_002072015.1 Radix auricularia | reverse complement strand
TCCCTTTTGGAACTCAGGACGTGTTAGCGCATTTTCGTATTATGTATCAGTACTTATGTTAGATATCAGCATTATGTAGTTATCAGTAATTGTGTTTAGATTTTATACATATTTTTATAAATTTTCTAGTGTAATGAATATACCTGAAATTTTTTAAATTTAAAAGTCATTTGTTTACATTTTAATTTTTTAAAATTTTCTCTCAAATCTAACTACAAGTGGTTTGTGGTCACTGAAATAGGACTCATAAATGAAACATTCTAAATTTTAATCAGCTAATCGCCCAAATACTCCGTCAATTGCTGTTTAATAGATCGTGGTAGACAATCTTGGTGAAAGTAGTTTAATGTTGAAGCTTGTTTCGAAAAAAATTTCAATTTCTGCCCATGGGCCGCTAAGATCTTGATTGAAGTCACCACAAATGATGACGTAAAACTCTCTAAATTTTTACACATATTTTAATGACGTCAACACAAAAAAATAATACTTTTGATAATACCAAGACTTCCGGCAATGGCGGCCGTTGCCTATGCCAGTGTTATCTCTCGATTCGCAAAGTGTTTTGGTAGTTTTAACGGGTTTTTTTAGCGGATCGAGTAACTGAGTGTTGATGCACAAATGGCAGGCCAGGACATACAAAAAACATATATACATCATGGGTCTAGGACTTATGGATGCTGAGATCTAGGGTGATGACAGACGGACGGACGGACAAAACGGGTTCAATAGCGCATTCGACTTCTCGAAAATGCGCTAAAAACCCAAACTCAGAAGTTTTTTAACATCCTTTTCAATTCGATCTCGTTTGTACTCAAAGACTGTCAGTGTCATTGTGGATAAAGTTTTATCCTTGTATGTGGAAAGAGTGTAATGTTACAGTTTATAACTGATCACATTAGAGTATCCATATAGTATATTACTGATCACGTCAAGAGTATACCTACAGTTTATAACTGATCACATTAGAGTATCCATATAGTATATTAATGATCACGTCAAGAGTATCCATACAGTTTATAACTGATCTCGTCAAGAGTACCCTACAGTTTATAACTGATCACGTCAAGAATATAAATACGCCATACGTCACATACAACAAACCGTCTAATATGTCCTACGTCATACGACATATAAAATCATACATCTAAGACGTCTTACTGTGTCTGTTACTACACACCAACGTCCCACGTCATACGTAACATAAAACCAACCATCTAAGACATCCTACGTCATATGTCACATATAACCAACCATCTAAGAGGTCCTACGCCATACGTCACATACAACAAACCGTCTAAGATGTCCTACGTCATACGACACATAAAATCATACATCTAAGACGTCATACAGTGTCTGTTACTACACACCAACGTCCACGTCATACGTCACATACAACAACCATCTAAGACGTCAAACCTCACATACAACTAACCATCTAAGACAGCATACATCACATACAACTAACCATCTAAGACGTCCTACTGTGACCGTCATTACACACCAACGTTCTACGTCATACATCACATACAACCAACCATCTAAGACGTCCTACTGTGACCGTCATTTAACACCAACGTTCTACGTCATACATCACATACAACCAACCATCTAAGACGTCCTACGTCATACGTCTCATAGAATCAACCATCTAAGACGTCCACAACATAGGTACATAGCTAAGAGATGAACGGTCTTGTGAGGCGTACAACATAGGGTCAAAGCTAAGAGATGGAGGGTCTTGTGAGGCGTACAACATAGGGACATAGCTAAGAGATGGACGGTCTTGTGAGGAGTACAACATAGGGACATGGCTAAGAGATGGACGGTCTTGTGAGGCGTACAACATAGGGACATAGCTAAGAGATGGAAGGTCTTGTGATGCGTACAACATAGGGACATAGCTAAGAGTTTGACAGTCTTGTGAGGCGTATAACATTGAGACATAGCTAAGAGATGGACGGTCTTGTGAGGCGTACAACATAGGGACATAGCTAAGAGAGGGACGGTTTTGTGAGGCGTACAACATAGGGACATAGCTAAGAGATGGACGGTCTTGTGAGGCGTTTAACATAGGGACATAGCTAAGAGATGGACGGTCTTGTGAGGCGTACATCATAGGGACATAGCTAAGAGATGGAAAGTCTTGTGAGGCGTACAACATAGGGACATAGCTAAGAGATGGACGGTCTTGTGAGGCGTACAACATAGGGACATAGCTAAGAGATGGAGGGTCTTGTGAGGCGTACAACATAGGGACATAACTAAGAGATGGACGGTCTTGTGAGGAGTACAACATAGGGACATAACTAAGAGATGGACGGTCTTGTGAGGAGTACAACATAGGGACATAGCTAAGAGATGGACGGTCTTCTGAGGCGTACAACATAGGGACATAGCTAAGAGATGGACGGTGTTGTGAAACGTACAACATAGGGACATAGCTAAGAGATGGACGGTCTTGTGAGGCGTACAACATAGGGACATAGCTAAGAGATGGACGGTCTTGTGAGGCGTACAACATAGGGACATAGCTAAGAGATGGAGGTATGTGAGGCGTAAAACATAGGGACATAGCTAAGAGATGGACGGTCTTGTGAGACATACAACATAGGGACATAGCTAAGAGATGGACGGTCTTGTGAGGCGTACAACATATGGACATAGTTAAGAGATGGACGGTCGTGTGAGGCGTACAACATAGGGACATAGCTAAGAGATAGACGGTATTGTGAGACGTACAACATAGGGACATAGCTAAGAGATGGACGGTCTTGTGAGGCGTACAACATAGGGACATAGCTAAGAGATGGACGGTCTTGTATGACGTACAACATAGGGACATAGCTAAGAGATGGACGGTCTTGTGAGGCGTACAACATAGGGACATAGCTAAGAGATGGAGGGTCTTGTGAGGCGTACAACATAGGGACATAGATAAGAGATGGACGGTCTGGTGAGGCGTACAACATAGGGACATAGCTAAGAGATGGGCAGTCTTGTACAGTCAGGAGTAAGAGACAATTGTTCCACATTACGACTATTTAGACTAAAGATTATGTAATGTTGATGGTTTATTTTCTTTTCCCGTTTATGATTTCAGAAAAAAACAAGATCTTAATGATTTCAAAGAAAACAAGTTCTCAATGTTTACATAGAAATAAGATTTCATTTAAATTTATTCCAATAATTTTAAAATTACTAATCATGACCTATTCTTACAAACGTGTGAAAGCAAACATTTGTAGATGAGTACTGTCACATGATAGTATTTGATACATGAGTGTTAGAGAGAGATCACGTGATGAGTGACGTAGAGACCGGAAGGTTAGAGAGTTGAAAATGTGGAGACAAGATAATCACTGAATGTGTTCTATTGATACATTAATGCCATGTAAATAATTTCTAGTAATGGATTAAAGTTTATTATGTTGTAAAGGACTAAAGTGTTTTAATGAATGTGTCAGCAATACACGTCTACAAGAGTGAAAGCGGCCCAACAGACAAATACGTTACAATTACATCACACAGTAGTAGATATGTACATCACACATTAGTAGATAAGTACATCACACAGTCGTAGAAAAGTACATCACACATTAGTAGATAAGTACATAAAACATTTGTAGATAAGTACATCACTCATTTCTAGATAAGTACATCACACATAAGTAGATAAATACATGACACATTTAAATAGTATCTCTTATTTAAGAGATCGAAATCAAGTGGTGTGCCACTTGAAAGAAAAATCGTCAATGACAAAATGCCACGCCGGTCAAAAACGTCACAATCTGTAACCCAGAGCAAAATATAGTAAAGTTTATGTTGGAAATTTATTGGTTTATTATTTTGAATGAATTGAGTCCTGGAAAAAAAAAAGATTTTACTTTGAATTAAATATTTCTATTAATAAATATTACCTAAATACAGTAAAAAAGTAAACAAAAACAAATATAAACGCTATGAAAAATAATCGTGTACATTGCAATTTAATTGAAACGACATAACATAATAATTTTTTTTTAAAAATCCCACTTAATTAAGATGTCTTACATTACGATACATAGTAAGAGGGCCAATAGCGGCGCCTTTTAGTGCAGCGTTCATTTAAAATACTATTGGATTGGAGATATATTTATAGAACGTCATTTCGAATGTACCTTTTTACTTCTATTTGTATGTGACCATCTTTAGGGATGTGGATGTAAGTTCATTCAAATATCCAAAATGCATTTTTATATTGCATTTAGAATGTACTAGCAAAACAACAATAACAATCAAACAACTCTACTATCAGACAAATAATCCTGAAGGCAGACAACACTTACACAGAGACAATACAAACACTCAGATAACTTAGGAAACACAAACATACAATCTTATAGACAGATATTCAAGACAGAAAACTCTAGCATACAATCTTACAGACGACCGAGACAGACTACAATAACATACAATCTTACATACAGACAATTATGACAGACAACACTAACATGCAATCTTACAGACATACTATTACCACAGATAACAATAACATACAATCTTACACACATACAATTATATCAGACAACACTGACATATAAACTTAAGTACATACAATTATAACAGACAACACTAACATACAATCTTACAGACAGCAAAACATGAGAGCAAACACTAACATTCAACCTAAAAGACAGACAATCATGAGAGACAACACTATTTCAAATACTTGGCAGCTATGATTTTTCTCGTACATCGTCCATTAAGGGAAAAAAACCAATGCTGTTTGGTATTGGTTTAGAAATACAACTTTAAAACTCGTCACATTTTACAATACATATCGTATAAAAAGATGTAATTGTTACTGTTCGTTACCAAACAAAAATGTATCTATTATACAACACATACGCCTATAAAATGTAACAGCTTTACATTTTTGTATCACGTTTTTATATACTTTATTTTCTTCCTTTTTGTTAGTTTTTCTTTTTTGTCTGTCCGCAAAATTTCTGAATTTCCAACATAAAATTAACCCATTTCTGATTAACCAGAGATCTCAACATTTCAAAAGCAGCAAATCATTTAAATTATCTTATATGTTTAAATATGTGGGACGTGGTTGTTGAGTGGTAGCGCGCTCAACTGGCGTACCGATGGTCACGAGCTCGAATCCACGCGAAGGCGATAATTTGTTACCGGGCCTGATGAATACCCGAGTCACCCAGCTCTGAATGGGTACCCAACTAGACAATAGTTAGGTGGCTGGGTAATGCGTAGAAACCCTATTGAAGTGGCCTGTGACCGCTGTATCATTTGCCAAGTGATCATCTCTCATGATCTGTGGACGCAATTATCTTATGCATAGAAGGAGCGTCTATATTTATATCTAAGATAAGACAAGATATAACTGTAGAACTGAATTTTTTCTTTTGGTTTAAATGTAACATCAACAGTTCAATAGGTTGCAGGCGAAAATGTGGTAGTTACATATCACATTGTATTTCCTAACTCACTTGGTAGCGCCCATTATTTCATAATTTTCTTCTTCTTTTTTTTTACATAAATGCATTCATTTGTAATATCAAGATATCAAGTTGGTTATGAATGTTTAAATATATGAGTTAATACTTATATATCATGTCATAATTATAGTGAAATTTGTAATATCAGGTGGGTTTTGAATCAAATTTCCACACACACAGAAACATACTTACACACATACTCATACACATTCACACATTGAAATACACACAAAAAGACACACACACACGTACAGAGAGACAAGATTGCATAATTGTTATTTTCTGAGTCATATAAATGTATAACTAATTAAGAGAAAATTAAAAATGTTCATTTCAAATGTTTATATAATTACAAAACTTTCCACTGTACTCGGTTTACGGATCAGTTAAAATGAATATGTGCATGTGTGTCTTGATATATTGCTACACTGTACATTTGTTAGCAAGTAAAGTTAAAATGAATGTGTGCATTTGTGTCTTGATGTATTGCTACACTGTACATTTGTTAGCAAGTAAAGTTAAAATGAATATGTGTATGTTTGTCTTGATGTATTGCTACAATCTAGATCTGATAGCAATGAAAGTTATAATTAACATGTGTATGTTCGTCTTTATGTATTGCTACACTGTACATCTGTTGGCAATGAAAACATAGCAAGATGTTGAATACACTTCTGCCAATGTTAAAATTATTATTTAAATAAAATTACCTACCATTGGGAGCACAAGAACCACAAATGTTCACTTACCGTAGTAATTATATTTTCTGATTAGTGTATCGCTAGAAATATTATACAAGTCTTTGTATAGGATTACATAAAAAATTTCTCCACCTTATTTGAAATATTACAATGCTAACTGAGGCAGGACTGATCTAACTGAAATATTACTAAGCTAACTGAAACAGTACTCAATTGACTAAAACAGTACTGACCTAAATGAAATATTACTGAAATTACTGAAGCAGATCTCACCTATCTGAAGCATTACTCACTTGACTCAATGAAATACTACTGAAATTACTGAAGCAGATCTCACCTATCTGAAGCAGTACTCACCTATTTGAGACGGGTCTCACTAAAGTAAAACAATACTTAAACTATTGTGTTCATACTCACAGAGACACATCTAGATAGAAAATAGAAAACTGTATTTTTTTACTCAGTAAGATATAAAACTTCGGTCGAATTTTCTATCATTACAATACCACCCAAACTTACTATTTTCTGTATGCGAGAATATAAAAATAATTTCAATCATATCCATTCAGTTACACAAGAAATGGGGATCGTTGGTTACAAACTGGTCGAGATGAATGCATGAATTAATTGTTATCAGAAACAGAAAATAGAATATAATTTCTATTGTTTTTTTAGATATAGTCTAATGTTTAGAAAATAAAGATACATTAATTCCACAGTATTCTATGTTTTAAAATGATTGAAACGCAAATATTTTTTCACGCTTGTGATGCACCATAAAATACTAGTGCTGTTGTTTTTTAAATAAAATGTTAATACATCTTCTCACTTTGGACAATCAATAACAAGAGTTGTTTTCTTTGAAATCAAATACCTTTTTAAGGATTATTTATATATTTAAGACTCTTCATATTAATAAAGTTTATGGCTTAGTTGCTTTATAATGGACGTAACATAAAAATGTTTAGAAACATATACATCAAAGTACCAATTAGATTTAAACGTGTTTTATTTGAAATCTAAAACAAACTATAATAGTCATATTTTCATTTTAACACGTATGCTTGATTTTCTGTTTACAACCCAGCAACTCTTGATCTTTGGTTTCGAAAGAAGAACACTCTATTTTATTCAAGTGTTATTTCACTTGATTTCGATCCCTATAAATAGGGATATAATTTCAATAACTTGTTAGAATTCTCATACCTCAGAAATAACCTAAGTCCAAATACAAGCTATTTCAAATGTATATGCCAAATTCTTTTAAAAAACGAATTCCATATGGGCCATTTATATTGTACAAATTAACTTGATTGTCTCGTGTGTAAAAACTGTGGCAAAGACTGTCACTCAAGGATAGGACTGCACAGCCACTCGAGAAAATGCAACCCAACCCAACGGTGATGCACCATCGTCTCGCGAGACGGAAGGATGCCGATAGAACTTGATTGTGTTGTTAACAACAGAAAATAGATTGTATACTATGATTATATTTCAGCTTGAAAGGACGCTACTAAACAAAAATCATGTCGCTGAAATACATTCGTAAGCAAACAATTATAGTACAACAAATAGCAAATTGATTGTATTTATTTTCAATTAGATAAAATGTAAAGTTCAGAAATATCAATAGAAAAATTACATTACATAAAGAGTCGTACAGAGCTTTATAAGTACTAAATGAACATTGAACGGGGCCAAGTGGACTGGCAATAATTTACATAAAGAGTCGTACAGAGCTTTATAAGTACTAAATGAACATTGAACGGGGCCAAGTGGACTGGCAATAAATTTAATTTTTAAAAAAAATATTAAATAACCTGGAAATCTTACGCCAGATGTGATACATATGTCGACGATAATTGTGTCACTTCCGTTGTTTCTGTTGAAAAAGTTACGATGTACCAGAGGCTATAACTGAGGGAGGGGGGCATCACGGATGTATTGAAAATTATAATTGACAGATTGTCCATGTGTTAGAAAAGCTAAAAATATTGAATAACAACATAAAATAATTTTAAAAGATTGCACATTGAACTAGAGAGCCGCATGTTGCCATGGAAAGATTGACGTGCAGTCATCTGTGTCTGAGTACTGACACTGTAAGTAAAACTAAATTGAATGACGTATTTGTTATTTTAAAAATAATTAAAGCTGACAGGACAACGGGGAGTGAACCAACCTAAGGTAACATATAATATATCAGTGGGAAGAGGGGAGTGAACCAACCTAAGGTAACAGATAATATAACAGTGGGAGGAGGGGAGTGTACCAACCTAAGGTCACAAATACTATAATAGTTTGAGGAGGGGAGTGAACCAACCTAAGGTCACAAATAATATAAGAGTGGGAGGAGGGGAGGTAACCAACCTAAGGTCACAAATAATATAACAGTGGGAGGAGGGGAGTGAGCCAACCTGAGGTCACAAATAATATAGCAATGGGAGGAGAGGAGTGAACAAACCTAACGTCACAAATAATATAACAGTAGGAGGAGTGGAGTGAACCAACCTAAGCTCACAAATAATATAACAGTTGGAGGAAGGGAGTGAACCAACCTAAGGTCACTAATAATATAACAGTGGGAGGAAGGGAGTGAACCAACATAAGGTCATTAATAATACATAAGTATTCTGAGGACAACTCTTCAGTTATGGGGATGGATTTAACAATAAAATCGACATTTGTTCATAAATGTGTCCTTATTATACGAATCTTGATTTATAACAAAAACAGAAGCAATCCAACATTTCTCGGTATAACAAAAGTAGCTCATAACAAAACGGGAATCCAAAATTTAAATACTGACATCTAAATAACATTTAAAAAATAGAGCAAACACAAAGACTGTACCTGATGATGGGTATATTGATAGAACTATTACTAAATATATTTAAAGTGAAGGCTATGATTGTTATTAGGTCTTTTATTTCTTCATTATATATATACAGTGCTTTTAACGGATGACAATGTTACGATAAATTTTCTTCATCCTTAAACTTTAAACATTATATATTTTTGAAATTACATAGTAGTTAACGCCTATAATTATAGTTCATAGAAAATATGTCATTTAGAAATAAATAGTCGTAGTAGTTAAAGCCTATAATTATATTTGATAGAAAACATGACATTTATAAATAAATAGTCATAGTAGTTAAAGCCTATAATTATAGTTGATAGAAATCATATAACTTAGAAATAAATAGTCATAGTAGTTACAGCCTACAGTTTTATTTGATCGAAAACATGTCATTTATAAATAAAAAGTCATAGTAGTTAAAGCCTATAATTATATTTGATAGAAGAACATGACATTTATAAATAAATAGTCATACTTAAACACACAGTATAGGCATAACCCTTTTTGGTTAATAAAAATTATTAGTTATAATATATTGATAATGATTTATTAACAGTTATTAATCATCCTCATCGGCTATCTTAGTTTCTATAATATAAATTATGCAAGTGAATTTTGTATTTTGGTGTTGTTTATTGTTTTTAAATACTATTTAGAACCTTAACATATATGTCGCAGTTTTCTATTTTGTTAAAAACTACAATGGAAATTGTTTTTCCCGGCAAGAATGCACAAAAAAGCACCGCTAGTGTTGTATTTACGATGTGCATTAAAGGGTTAATTTTTATTATTAAAGTTACTTTGGACAAATAATTAATTAGAAATATTCTTTTTCTTAAAATAAAACATTTTTTATAATTTACACCTGTATGACTCTTTATATTAAAGACTTGTGTTACTTAGTGCCCCTAAAAAGTGTTTATATGGACGTACCATAAAAATGTATAGAAACATTCAATTCAAATTTTTTTTTAAAAATATGTTTTTCATTGTATTAACATAGGATTGAAAAGAACTATAATGTTTGTGTTAATACTTTAACATATATGCTTACCTCACTATTTCAGAAACTTACAATTTATAGGTTGTTGTTATATGAAGATAGCATGTCTATTTTATTCAAGTGCTACGTCACTTGACCTCGATCCCTTTAAATAGGGATACAATGTCATGATTGTTCAGTTTGTCCTACCCAAGATTAGTACTTAGTCCATTTTCAACTCGCTTATTTCACTTTTTTTTGGTATAATCTATATATATAAAAATGAAAATATGTATGTGTGTGTGTGTGTGTGTGTGTGTGTGTGTGTGTGTGTGTGTGTGTGTGTGTGTGTGTGTGTGTGTGCTTGTCCGTGGTAACTGACTATACTATTCATCCGATCGTCATGACAATTTTTAAGACTATTGAGTACACTCACGGAATAGTAACTGGCTACTTTTTTTCTCAATCTAACACTAAAGGGGCGCCGGGGGCCCCAAATGTGAATTTTTGCTTATATGAGCTTTATAAAAAATAATTTAATCGCTAACTACTTGCTTTTTTGATTGATCTTAACCAAATTTTGAAATTAAACTCTTGATAGACATTATTTCAATACCATAGTTCACAAAGTTGAAAATGGCAACTCCTTCGAGGCTGGGGGCCCAAAATACGTGTTTTCTTAAACGTTTACGAATTTTTTCACTATTCAATTATTAAAGGTCTTGACAAATAATGATAAATGTATCCATTATTATCCATCTTAAAATAAACAGTTGTTTTGAGCTTTATATCTTGCCCCGAATGGGCCCCTGGGGCCCTTAATGTCGTTTTTTGCCTATATAAGCTATATAAAAATTAGTTTAAGCGATAGCTACTTGATACATTGATGGATCTTAAACAAACTTGGTATATAAATACTTTATAGCCAATATTAAAATATTATAGTTCACTAAACTCCTAATGGCAACTCCTTCGAGGCTGGGGGCCCAAAATACGTGTTTTCTTAAACGTTTACGAATTTTTCACAATATTCAATTATTTAAGGTCTTTACAAATAATGATAAATGTATCCATTACTATCCATCTTGAAATAAACAGTTGTTTTGAGCTTTATATCTTGCCCCGAATGGGGCCCCTGGGGCCCTTAATGTCGTTTTTTGCCGATATAAGCTATATAAAAATTAGTTTAAGCGATGGCTACTTGATACATTGATGGATCTCAAACAAACTTGGTATATAAATACTTTATAGACAATATTAAAATATTATAGGGCACTAAACTCCTAATGCAACTCCTGCGAGGCTGGGGGCCCAAAATACCTGTCCTCTTTAACGTTTACGAATTTTTTCACTATTCAATTATTAAAGGTCTTGACAAATAATGATAAATGTATCCATTATTATCCATCTTAAAATAAACTGTTGTTTTGAACTTTATATGTTGCCCTGAATAGGCCCCTGGGGCCCTTAAAGTCGTATTTTGCCTATATAAGCTATATAAAAATTAGTTTCAATGATAGCTTCTTGCTACATTGATGGATCTTAACCAAACTTGGTATATAAATACTGGATAGTCAATATTAAAATATTATACGGCACTAAAGTCTTAATGGCAACTTCTTCAGGGTTGGGGGCCCAAAATACCAGTTTTAGTAAACGTTTAAGATTTTATCCCTCAATTTAATTATTAAAATTCTTAACAAATAATGATAAATGTATCTATTATCCGTATTGAAATGAACAGATTTTTTAAACTTTATATCTTCCCTTGAATGGGCCTCTGGGGCCTTTAATCTCATTTTTTTTCTAATATGAGCTATATAAAAATTAGTTTATGCGTTAGTTACTGAGTAAATGAATGGATCTTAACCAAACTTTGTATTAAAAAAACCTCTGTATACCATATTAACATAATAAAGGGCAATGAACTTCTTATGTCCTTTTCATCTGGGCCGGGGGCCCCAAAATGTCTTTTTGTTAAATTTTAAAGATATTTTTCCCATTCATTTCTAATAATCTCGATAAATATATTCATAATGAAATGGAATAAAATGAACAGATTTTTGAAATTGACATCTTGCACTGAATGCGGCCGGGGACCCCTAAATATGTTTTTCCTTCTATATCTATCTCTATATTGTGTGTGTGAGTGTATATCGTTTAAAGCTGACTAAAACATGTATTCCATCGTCATGAAAATATTTGTGACCGATGAGTACCCTTCAAGAATGGTAACTGCTACTTTTTTTCTCCATTTAACACTAAATGGGCGCCGTGGGCCGATAAGGTCATTTTTTTGGCTAAAATTAGCTATATAAAAATTAGTTTAAGCGCTAACTACTTGCTATATTGATGGATCTTAACCAAATTTTGCAATTATATTCTTGATAGCCAATATTAAAATACCATAGAGCCATTAACCCCTAATCGCAGCCAAATAGGTGCTGGTTTATAGCTGACTAAACCATGTATTTGGTAGTAATGAAACTTTTGCAGACTATTGCGTGCACTCCCAGGAAGTTAACAGGTAATTTTCTTTGTCAATTAAACACACATGGGGCGCCGGTGGCCCATAATGACATTTTTAGCTTATATGAGCAATAGAAAATTTGGTTAAGTACTAGCTACTTGGTAAATTGATTAATCTTAACCAAATTTTGTTTAAAAAAAACTTAATAGCCAATATTAATATACTATAAGGTCCTGAATTTTTAATGACCATTTCTTCGGGACTGGGGGTGCCAATAGTCTTTTTTTAGGGGGGGGGGTGTTAATGTTTAAGAGATTTTGTCAATTCAATATTTAATCAACGACAAATATATCCATTATCATGCAAATTGAAATGAACATCGTTTTTAACTTTACATCTGGCTTTAAATGAGCCCCATCATGTCTTTCTTTTCTTTAATTAAGTTTATGCGTTAGGTTTTGTGTAAAAGAATTGATCTTAACCAAAATTTGTTAACAAAATCTTGGTAGCCCATATTGAAATGCTATAGGGCTCGAAAATTCTAATGTAATTTACTTTTTGGCTGGGGGCCCCGAATGTCTGTTTTTGGTATATGCTTAAGATATATTCCCCATTCAATTTTTAACAATCTATAGGAATATATATGAATGATTAAACTGATTAATATGAACAGCTTTTTGAAATTGACATCTTGCGCAGAATGGGCACAGGGGCCCCTAAATGTCGTTTTTTCATTTATATTACCTTTATAAAAATTAGTGTTAGTTTAAGTTACTAAGAAAATAATGGATCTTGCCAATTTTAGTACATAAAAAACTTAAGAGTTTATAAATATTTTCTATAAGTAACTGAACTCTTGATGTCCATTCCCTCGGGCAAGCATACCGAAATGTTTTTGTAATGCGCGTTAATAATTTAATTCCCCAATCAATTTTACACGATATAGAGAAACAAAGCTTGAGTACAATGGCGATTAAAAAAATAATAAATCATCACTTATTTTAGAGCCCGGCCCCTTAATTTCGTTTTTTTCTTTATTTTTTTTTCAAAGCTGTGTACATATATATAGATAGATAGATTTATTTATTCATTTGCTGGGAAACTTGGACTTTTTTGCACACTTCCGTGTAGGTTTTTGGCATAAAATTTTTTAAAACAGATCACGCATTGGATTCTTAAATAGTCATTTTTACTGAGATCGTTTTAAGCTTTATATCTTGTCGTGAATGGGCCCTGGGGCTCTTAATGTTCTTTTTTTTTGTCTTATAAAAATTCAAGAGTCTATAAATAATTACTCTAGGAAACTGAACTCTTTATGTTCATTCCTTCGGGTAGACAGCCCCAAATTTTTTGGTAATGCACGTTAATAATTTAATTCTCCAAAGCAATTTTTCACTATATTGATAAACATAGCTTGAGTACTAAGTAGCACTTATTTTAGAGTCTAGCCCTTTAATGTCGTTTTTTAAAAGCTTTTAAATTATTATTTTATTTATCTGTTTGCCATGATCTTTGGACTTTTTTTCGCACTTCAGTGTAGGTTTCTGGCATAATTGTTTTTAAAACATATCACTCATAGGATTCTTAAATTGTCATTTTTACTGAGATCGTTGCAACGCACGACCGGGTCTGCTAGTATATATATATAATTCTCATCATGGTGCAATCATGCCAGACACCAAGCAAGTAGCAAGCTGTCCGACCCCACAGTTGAATTTATTTTAGTATGTAACATGACAGAGATATAGATATATATTAGTATGTAACATGACAGAGCTATATATATATATATATATATATATTAGTATGTAGCATGACAGAGCTATAAATATATTAGTATGTAACATGACAGATTTATAGATATATTAGTATGTACCATGACAGAGCTATAGATATATTAGTATGTAATGATGACAGAGCTATAGATATATTAGTATGTAACATGACAGAGTTATAGATATATTAGTATGTAACATAAAAGAGCTATAGATATATTAGTATGTAACATGACAGAGCTATAGATATATTACTATGTAACATGACAGAGCTATAGATATATTAGTATGTAACATGACAGAGCTATAGATATATTAGTATCTAACATGACAGAGCTATAGATATATTAGTATGTAACTAACAGAGCTATAGATATATTAGTATGTAACATGACAGAGCTATAGATATATTAGTATGTAACATGACAGAGCTATAGATATATTAGTATGTAACATGATAGAGCTATAGATATATTAGTTTGTAACGTGACAGAGCTATAGCTATATTAGTATGTAACATGACAGAGCTATATATATATATATTAGTATGTAACATGACAGAGCTATA
>MUZC01000815.1:5051-25712 GCA_002072015.1 Radix auricularia | reverse complement strand
TATATATATATATATATATATATTAGTATGTAACATGACAGAGCTATATATATATGTATATATATATTAGTATGTAACATGACAGAGCTAAAGATATATTAGTGTGTTACATGACAGAGCTATAGATATATTAGTATGTAACACGAAAGTGCTATAGATATATTAGTATGTAGCATGACAGAGATATATATATTTCGTATGTAGCATGACACAGCTATAGATATATTAGTATGTAACATAACAGAGCTATAGATATATTAGTGTGTAACATGACAGAGCTATATATATATTAGTGTGTAACATGACAGAGCTATAGATATATTAGTGTGTAACATGACAGAGCTATAGATATATTAGTATGTAACACGACAGTGCTATAGATATATTAGTGTGTAACATGACAGAACTATAGATATATTAGTGTGTAACATGACAGAGCGATAGATATATTAGTATGTAACATAACAGAGCGGCTGATAAAAACAACTGTTGCCACGTAATGCTTGACTTTATTGTCTTAACTATCCAATTTATTATGGATATTCATTGCATATATTTAATAATATTTGTACTTAAACATCTTAAATTACATTTTTTAAAGAAAAACCTAGATGACGGTTATATATGAAGAAAACAAATTGATCTATGTTGAAAAGCCTTGCGCTGACAGCACTACAATAGAGACATGACTTGGATAAATCAAACCTAGTCTATACTAGGTTCAGTGTTGCGAAGTCTAAGGGCCAGATTTTCCCAGGCAGGAAGCAAAAAATTTCCGAATTTGGCTAAAAATTCCCACATGCATTAAAAAAATTGGGAAAAAAACTAAAAAGTGGCAACTTCAAATTAATCCGCGTTCATTTTAATTAACTTTGTATTCCAAATTAAAAAATAATAAATATTTCTTCATTTTTAAGGTCATTCTTATTAGAGAATTTTCAATTTTTATTTAATCTATACTTTTTTATTGAACAACTTGGCTACAAAGCCAAAAAATAGATTATACTTTTAAATTTAACATTATGAAGTTTTAAAAAAGTTATTTGGATACTCCTGTAATTTAAATTTGTCTGTGATTGATAAAAATATTTTTTTAATGAACCCTTTGAAATTTATTAATAATAAATCCATCATACACTGTTACATATATTGTTATATATTTACATAGTAATAATTATTTTGTCCTATATATGTAACAAACGTTTTATGATGATAACAAACATTTTATGATGATTCGGGCTCAGACTAATACATTTACACAATCTAACCTTAAACTGTCAGTAACGATGTCGGGAAAAACCTTGCCAAAACGTCAGGAAAAAAACTAGAAAAGAAATAAAAAAACCTAGACACGCTAAAAATACATAAACATTACGTCAAAGAGCCTCCCGCCAAATTAAAACACAAGTATTTCTTATTTGAAAATGAGCATCTTTCAATTTATTTTATTTTCATTTAAGAATGTATTTAATTTTTAGAATTGGTCAATCTAAAACATTCCCATTTTTTAGGCAAAATCCATAAAAATTCCCTAATTCACATTTCTCAAAATTTGGCTCAAAAATCCCACGATAAGGGAAATTTTCCCCCGACTTCGCAACACTGACTTGTTTAAATACAATCCTAGCAGTTATTAAAGTTGTATCCCTTTTTACTGGGATCGAGGGCATGTGGCGTACCACAACTGAAATAATGGATGAAGTGACGTCACTTAATAACTCGTTGTAATAGATGACAATAAAAATATTGATTTTTTAGTTTTTATAAGTTTTACATAACTAAAAATATGAAAATACATTTTGATTAAAAATTGAATATTTCTATATAATACCTTTATAGGCATACGAAAAACAATGTGGACAAAATACAAATATAAAATAAAAATGTCGCGTAGACAAATACTTTGTAATTTAACTAAATTAAAGAAAATAAAATAATGCTCTACCGGTTAATTTTGCCGCTGAAGCTTTCTGTTACATTCGCATGTTTTGTATGTTGCTTGCGGTGCTTTTTAGAGCGGCATTCATGGACAATACAATTTATTTGTGCGTCAAATATGTAAATAGAACGGGTGTTAATTTATAAATGGTTCCTAGCAATCAGACAACTTGTTGAGACAGCCAGACAACACAAGCGGGCAACATTTACATACAGACAACACCAACACGTGCACATCTCTGACATTATGTCTGTTAATGGTGTCTGTCTGTAAGTATTGCCTGTCTATTAGAGTTCTCTCTATGGCTGTTATGTCTGTTCAGGTTACCTGTTTATTAGAGTTCTCTTTATGGCTGTAAATGTGTTCTGTCTGTTCAGATTGCCTGTCTATAAGAGTACTCTCTCTATGTCTGTTAATGTTGTCTGTCTGTTCAGATTGCCTGTCTATAAGAGTACTCTCTATATGTCTGTTAATGTTCTCTGTCTGTTATTATTGTCTGTCTATTATAATTCTCTCTCTATGTCTGTTAATGTTGTCTGTCTAATAGGATTGTCTGTCTATCAAAGTTATCTCTCTATGTCTGTTAATGTTGTCTATCTGTTAGGATGTAAATGACTTGCCTTGTGTTCTATGACCTGTTTAATATTTAATGATTTGTCTTAAATTAATTAGCAGACTTATGTGACATGACTGTGTTATGTTAAGTGGCCTGTCTTATGTTAAATGACCTGTCTTATGCTAAATGACCAGTCTTATGTTAATTGACCTTTCTTATGTTAATTGACCTGTCGTAAGTTAAATGACATATCTTATGTTAAATAATCTGTCTTATATTACATGACCTGACTTATATTAAATGACATGTCTTATGTTAAATGACCAGTCTTATGTTAAATGACCGGTCGTATGTTAAATGACCTGTCTTTTTTAACGACCTGTCTTATGTTAAATGACCTGTCTTATGTTAAATGACCTGTCTTATGTTAAATGACATGTCTTATGTTAAATGACCTGTCTTATGTTAAATGACTGTCTTATGTTAAATGACATGTCTTAAGTTAAATGTCCTTTCTTATGTTAAATGACCTGTCTTATATTACATGACCTGTCTTATGTTACCTGTCTTATGTTAAATGACTGTATTATGTTAAATGACCTGACTTATGTTAAATGACCTGTCTTATATTAAATGAACTGTCTTATGTTAAATGACATGTCATTTGTTAAATTACCTCTCTTATATTATGTTATATATGTATTTTTGTTTCCATGTAAAGCGCTGTGAGCCTGGCTCCTTGCTGGGATACAGCGCTATGTAAATCATCATTTTATTATTATTATTATTAATATTATATTAAATGTCCTGTCTCATGTTAAATGGCCTTCTTATATTAATGACCTGTCTTATGTTAAACGACATGTCATATGTTAAATGACCTGTCTTATATTAAATTAACTGTCTGATGTTAAATGACATGTCTTGTGTTAAATGACCTGTCTTATGTTAAATGACCTGTCTTATATTACATGACCTGTCTTATATTAAATGAACAGTCTGATGTTAAATGACCTGTCTTGTGTTAAATTACCTGTCTTATGTTAAATGACCTGTCTTATATTACATGACCTGTCTTATATTAAATAACCTGTCTTATTTACTTTGTTATAAGTGTTCACAGTTAAGTACCTACTGTGGTTGTATATGTTTAGATAATATTATAAAACAAAATAGAGTTACAACGAGAAATAACTATCAACATTAACATATACGAAAACATGTTTATCAGACTCCTATAATTTGGTACAGAAATTTTAATTATTTGAATAAAAACTCTGGCTCATAATTTTTATAAGAATTAGGATCGGATGGCTTTCAACTGGTTCGACCTGTTATCAATGTTGGAATGTTTTTGGCTGGCCTTTTTATTTGTTGTATTTTGGTACTTACTAGTAAGGTACACAGAGTAGAACACAGATGATATTATTTGTGGTAGAGAAAATATTTGTAAAAAAATCATCGTTTAAGAATGAGTTGACCACTGGTGACATTGTTTTGTGGCAGTGAAAATGTTTTTAAACAAATCATTCTTACACAATGAGTTGATCACAGGTGACATTGTTTTGTGGTAGCAAATTTATTTATGGACATATATTTCCAGTTTTAAAATATACGGACTGTCAATTTACAAGATGCACTGTTAAAAGAACAAACTTTAAATTCTGTTCCTAAATGGTAATGAGAAAATACACAAAATAGTTTCATTGCTGTTAATGTAGTAACTCCATCTATATAGTTCAATGTAGTGACCCCATCTATATAGTTCAATGTAGTGACCCCATCTATATAGTTCAATGTAGTGACCCCATCTATATAGTTCAATGTAGTGACCCCATCTATATAGTTCAATGTAGTGACCCCATCTATATGGTTCAAGTTTATGGATTCAGCCAAATCAATTTCACACTCCAAACAACTTACATGACTCTTTATTTCATGACATAAATGTAAATATATTTTATATATCATTAACTACATTGCAATACTAGATATTTATGTAAACTTTGAACGTTTTTGAGAGTAAATGTAAAAACATCATAAATAAGCGATTATTGATTTCAGTTTCATTAGAACGCACTTTTTAGAAGAATCAATTTTCAAGTAAACTCAAATTGATCGTCGACTGTTATGGGGAAAGTTATTGTAAGCAATATTCTCGGTTTGTAAGTCTATAGAGTGGAAGTTTGTACATTTTCCACCGTGCGTACTCGGTGAATTACAATAAAATACACATCTTAACAATATATCATGCACGTTTTAACAACGTCTAATAAACTTTGATCAATGTAAATATCTAACAATATATCATGTTTTTGTAACAACTTCTGAAAAACTTTGATCAATGTCAGTATCTGGTATTTCTGATAAGATGACGTCATCAATAATTCCTGTTTTATATTGCCAATAAAGTAAATAAAATGTATTAACGCGTCAAACTTAATTTTTTTCATTGGATACAATAGACGGTATGTCTCAACAACATAACGTTTATCAGTGAAATCAATCACAGTTTAAAGGATTTGTTTAAAGACATGCGTGATGTTGTCATGGTGATCATAATACGGTTGTCGTGGTTGTCATAATACAATTTTTATGGTGATCGTAAAACAGTAAAACTAGCGATGTGATAATGATATCACCTAACTTGTGTCTTGTTGACTGATAACAGTAACATCTACTCTAGAAGATCATGACTTGTTGACTAATAGCAGTTATATCTACTTTAGAAGATCATGACGGACGTCAATTTTTTGCACTCAGGAAATACGCCCCACAGCCCAGCCCAAGTTATGACATTGATATTGTCAAATGTGTGAGAAAATTGTTGGATTTTAAAGGGGATTTCAGAGAGAGCATAAATTATCGATTTACAATTATTTTATGTTGTATATTTCCTCATCGTTGATTCATAAACTCACTTTTACCGCTCTAAAAATAAACCCATCACATTGGTGCGTACAATAATAGATGTGTTCAATTAAGCTGATTTTTTTAAAAAGGATTAGATATAATTTAAACAAAGTTGTAAGGTGTGTGGGTTTATTTCGATTTACTTTCTTTGATATTAAATGTTGGTAAGGGAAGTTGTTTTTTTACGTCAGCGTCGCACCACCAAGCACCAGTGCTTTTGAAATTAATAGGAAATTGAATTTTTCTTTACACAGCTGACTTTAGACGATTTACGATAAGAATCATTTTAAATAAAAGCATCATTTTAATAAATTTTCAGAACTTTTAATTTTAATGAACTTTGTTGGGGTTTTTTAGTTCTTTGTATGAACGTAACATTAAAATTTATTAAACAATAAAATTCCAAAAGAAAATTTTTATAAATAGTATTTATTACGAATTTAAGACAAACTATCCAATATCTATATATATATCAGCATGTATGCTTACTTTACCGCTTAAGGAAAGCATAGCCAGTTATTGTTGATTTGAAATAGAGAAAAATCTATTTAATTCAAGTGATAAGTCACTTGATCTCGATCCCTTGTAAAGGGATACAATGTCAATGAAATGTAAAGATTTTACTACCTCTGATGAAGACTGGGTTCAATTCCTACAAACGTATTTCACAAGTTTATAGAATAATACTAATTTATATTTGATACAGATTCTATAATAAACGAATCTTTGTTAGCTACAATCCTAAATATTTAATATCTTGTAGAATATGTTTAACTGTCAGCTTGAAATGACACAACTTAACACCGCACACGTCACTAAAATGATTTCATTAACAAACAAGAAAAGCTCAACTATTGGTCGTTTGATTGGTTTAAAAAACAATTAGATGCCGTCCTCTGTACAGAAATAAATGACTCAAAAAGATGAAAAGAGTTGTACAGAACTTAATAAGAACTAAAGAAACCTTGGACGTGGCGAGGTACACTAACAATACATTAAATTTGAGACTAAACTTAATTAAGAGTAAGGAATAAATATGTTTTTCTCGCTGATTCCTTCAATTTATTCATGGTGTGGAATCCACAGTGTCGACACGTGTCGACTAAAAAAGCGAACAAGAAAAACACAACTAATGCCTATTTGAGTGTAATTTTTATAATAGTAGATGATGTGTTATATCCCGAGATTCATAAATACGAAAAAGTGGAAAAGAAGCGTATATAGTTTTATAAGTACCACGTTACCATTGTATTGGGCCATGTAGAACTTGCTATGAGATAAATTTGAGAATAAAGTTTCTAAGACACTGAGAAGAACACGACATGTAAGATAAATGTATTGTTTTAATATTTTTTTCTCTTGGGGAAGCAAAACAAAATGAACGTTTCACTATGGCAGGAGAGAGTGGAGGGAGATGTAAGCATCACTTATAGACGGAAGAGTTGAAAGTTACACATGAAAAATCTTCTAACAATAGTGTCGATCATATATTTGTTAGTGTAAAGCTTAACAGTTTAATTACCAAAATTATCGTCTCGGCCATTTTGTTTTTAAATATTTAAATATCATTATAAACGATGTTCATCCAAGCCAAGTGAGATATCATTCTTAGTACGTACCAAACCTAATTGATTTATGTATAATGATTTTCTTTCTGAGAGATTAGTTTTATAACTATAAATGATGGAGAATATATTAATTTAAATATCATTAAAGCGGGTTCATCCAAGCCAAGTGAGATATCATTCTTAGTACGTACCAAACCTAATTGATTTATTTATAATGATTTTCTTTGTGAGAGATTAGTTTTATAACTACAAATGATGAATAATATACAAATTTAAATATCAAATATCATATTTTGTTATTTATAAAATAGAGTTCAACATATGTAATAATGTTTATAAAAATTAAAAATAACGCTTAATGTAAACATCGAATGTAACACTTACAAGCAATAAGAATCTTGAATCATAAAAACAGATGTTTCCAGACTCTTGTTTGCTCTATAGCCTAATCTTCAGAGCATCAGTTTATCGTATTGTTGTGTTTACACGTACCGTTGTGTTCTACGTCACAAATCACGTGATTGATAACATGTTTTAAATAGACCATTCCAAGAATGTGTTATGTTAGCATGAAAAAAATCATATATTCCCAAATATGTTCAACGTCACAAGTAACTTGATACAGTTTATTATTGACAAGCTAGAGTGAGCAAGATACAGCGATTCTTAACATTCCCCCCTGATGTTAATTCACGTTGCTCTGATTTCTTAGTGGTGTATTTTGTGTCCGTTCTCCCTTCAAAAACCGTTTCTTTGTACTGTATATGAGGAAATCTGCGTCGTTTGATTCATCGCGCGTCGCATCTATTTATAGTTATTTACAAAATAGGTAAAAATCACAAACGTAATGACGTCACTTAAAATGAATATTCATCTCGTAAGTGCATAATGGGGAAAAAAAGAATTCATTTTGATTTAAAAAATGAGATTATTTTATTGTTTTAATCATTAATTTCCATTTAGTAATTGTTATAATCTGATATCTTAGTTTCTGTAGTTTAAATTATATATCTGTTGTTTGTATTCTGATTTTTAATACATATTTACATATAGATTCTAATACTCCGAAACGTAAAAAAAGACAATGGAAATTGTTTTCCTTGTTAGTTATGCACCACAAAGCACCGCTAGTGTTTTTTGTTACGATGAAACTTACATTTTAAAAAAAATAAAACTCAGTTTAGATGATAAATTGATTAAAAAGTTTGCACTGAAAGAAATTGTAAATTTATTTACTTTAAAAAAAAATTTGAGACAACTAATATTACAGATTTGTGGTACTTAGTTTTGTGTAAGGATTTAACGTCAAAAAATGTATAGAAATATAACATCCGAATGAAAAATTAGATTTAAAAATGAATTCTATCAAAAATGTATGGCAACTATACAATTTGTATATATACTGTAACAGATATGCTTTCCTAACTGTTAATGCAACACTTCTCTCTTCCGTCAAAATCTACATTTGGAAACCAGTCTATTTTATTCAAGTGCTATTGCCCTTGATTTCAATCCCTATAAAAAGGGATATAATGTCAAAGATAAGTTAGTAGAAACCTATCACGGATATGGCCTAAGTCCAATTTTAATAAGCTCATTCCGGTGATATATGCCAAAATTACTTTAAAAATTTACTAATTTATTTTGATATATATTGTATGTTCCAACTTCACTTTGTTGTCAGCTGTAAATGAAGCTAATGATCGATGTCCATGTCACCAAAGTGCTTTAGTTAACAAACACAGAAAACACAATTGATAGCAGTTTGATTGTAATTTTTAAAATATACATGATGTGTTAAGTCTAGAAATCTATAAATAAGAAAAAGAAGGAAAGAGTCGTGCAGAGCTTTATAAGTAATAAGTGAACATTGGAACGGGCGGGGTACAGTAGCAACATTGGACAGGGCGAGGTACAGTAGCAACATTGGACAGGGCGAGGTACAGTAGCAACATTGGACAGGGCGAGGTACAGTAGCAACATTGGACAGGGCGGGGTACACTAGCAACATTGGACAGGGCGAGGTACAGTAGCAACATTGGACGGGGCGAGGTACAGTAGCAACATTGTAACGGGCGAGGTACAGTAGCAACATTGGACAGGGCGAGGTACAGTAGCAACATTGGACAGGCGAGGTACAGTAGCAACATTGGAACGGGCGGGGTACACTAGCAACATTGGACGGGGCGAGGTACAGTAGCAACATTGGACGGGGCGAGGTACACTAGCAACATTGGACAGGGCGAGGTACAGTAGCAACATTGAACAGGGCGAGGTACACTAGCAACATTGGACGGGGCGAGGTACACTAGCAACATTGGACGGGGCGAGGTACAGTAGCAACATTGGACGGGGCTAGGTACAGTAGCAACATTGGACAGGGCGAGGTACAGTAGCAACATTGGACCGGGCGAGGTACAGTAGCAACATTGGACAGGGCGAGGTACAGTAGCAACATTGGATAGGGCGAGGTACAGTAGCAACATTGGACAGGGCGAGGTACAGTAGCAACATTGGACAGGGCGAGGTACAGTAGCAACATTGGACAGGGCGAGGTACAGTAGCAACATTGGATCGGGCGAGGTACAGTAGCAACATTGGACAGGGCGAGGGACAGTAGCAACATTGGACAGGGCGAGGTACAGTAGCAACATTGGACAGGGCGAGGTACAGTAGCAACATTGGACAGTGCGAGGTACAGTAGCAACATTGTAAGGGGTGAGGTACAGTAGCAACATTGTAAGGGGCGAGGTACACTAGCAACATTGTAAGGGGTGAGGTACATTAGCAACATTGTAAGGGGCGAGGTACACTAGCAACATTGTAAGGGGTGAGGTACAGTAGCAATATTGTTAGGGGTAAGGTACATTAGCAACATTGTAAGGGGCAAAGTACAGTGGCAACATTGTAAGGGGTGAGGTACACTAACAACATTGTAAGGGGTGAGGTACACTAGCAACATTGTAAGGGGTGTGGTACACTAACAACATTGTAAGGGGCAAAGTACAGTAGCAACATTATAAGGTGTGAGGTACACTAGCAACATTGTAAGGGGTGAGGTACACTAACAACATTGTAAGGGGCAAAGTACAGTAGCAACATTGTAAGGGGCGAGGTATAGTAGCAACATTGTATGGGGTGAGGTACAGTAGCAACATTGTAAGGGGCGAGGTACAGTAGCAACATTCTAAGGGGCAATGTAGACTAGCAACATTGTAAGGGGCAAAGTACAGTAGCAACATTGTAAGGGGCGAGGTATAGTAGCAACATTGTATGGGGTGAGGTACAGTAGCAACATTGTAAAGGGTGAGGTACAGTAGCAACATTGTAAGGGGCGAGGTACAGTAGCAACATTGTATGGGGTGAGGTACAGTAGCAACATTGTAAAGGGTGAGGTACAGTAGCAACATTGTAAGGGGCGAGGTACAGTAGCAACATTGTAAGGGGTGAGGTACAGTAGCAACATTGTAAGGGGTGAGGTACAGTAGCAACATTGTAAGGGGCGAGGTACACTAGCAACATTGTAAGGGGCGAGGTACAGTAGCAACATTGTAAGGGGTGAGGTACACTAGCAACATTGTATGGGATGAGGTACACTAGCAACATTGTAAGGGATGAGGTACACTAGCAACATTGTAAGGGATGAGGTACAGTAGCAACATTGTAAGGGGCGAGGTACACTAGCAACATTGTAAGGGGCGAGGTACACCAGCAACATTGTAAGGGGCGAGGTACACTAGCATAAGTTTAATGAGAGACTCAAATTTTAATGATAAGACAAATCACACCACATGAGATAAAAGTGTTGTTCTTCATGATTCTTCTCAATTTGTTTTATTTTTCCTGCTGAGTAAGCTACGATAAAGGAAAATATTGGCAAGGCAGTGTAGTAGCTGGTGTCAGTAACGCTTATAATTGTCTTATCTATAAAATATAGGCAAGGCAGTGTAGGAGCTGGTGTCTGTAACCCTTAGAATTGTCTTATCTATAAAATATTGGCAAGGCAGTGTAGGAGCTGGTGGCAGTAACGCTTAGAATTGTCTTATCTATAAAAACGCTCCTTCTATACAGAAGATTATTATGTCCACAGACCATGTCGATCTACTGAAGAGTTCAAAGGCCACGGCTATGAGGGTTCCACGCATTATAAAGCCGCCTTTATTTCCCATAATAGCGTTAGTTACCTTTGCTCTACGGAGATGGGTGGACTCAGACACGTCCTAGGCCTAGGTAACAAATCCTTGTCTTCACATTGATTCGAACCCTTGACCATCAGTACGCTGGCCAAGCGTGCAAGCCAATCAACTATGCAAGTATATACCCGCATTATGACATCGAAAGACCGACATTCGGCTAGAAATCTGCACTGTGCTTTGGCACTGACAATGTTAGGTAACCTAGTTACAATGACATAAAGGGTAAAGTTAATTATTTTTTAAAAGAAAGTAATTAAAGGACAACGTACTTGTACAGATAAAAACTTGGCCTCTATCTTGAGCAGAACGTTGAAATGAACTTAAAAAATATTTGAGTGGAAAAGATCAGCGCTTTATCACTATTCTGTCGAGAACGTGACTCCTGAATAAACTAAATGTCAATCAGCATATCCATGATACTTTCACCAACAGTGGTACGTGTGTCACATAAACCAAGTTTAATACCATCCAACGTAGGATTGTATGATAACAGTGGTACATGTGTCACATAAACCAAGTTTAATACCGTCTTACGTAGGATTGTATGATAACAGTGGTACGTGTGTCAAATAAACCAAGTTTATACCATCCCATGTATGATTGTACGATAACAGTGGTCCGTGTGTCACATAAACCAAGTTTATACCATCCAATGTAGGATTGTATGATAACAGTCATACGTGTGTCACATAAACCAAGTTTAATACCATCCCATGTAGGATTGTATGATAACAGTGGTACGTGTGTCACATAAACCAAGTTTAATACCATCCCACGTAGGATTGTATGATAACAGTGGTACGCGTGTAACATAAACCAAGTTTAATACCATTGCACGTTGGATTGTATGATAACAGTGGTACGTGTGTCACATAAACCAAGTTTAATACCATCCCATGTAGGATTGTATGATAACAGTGGTATGTTTGTCACATAAACAAAGTTTAATACCATCCCACGTAGGATTGTATGATAACAGTGGTACGTGTGTCACATAAACCAAATTTAATACCATCCCACCTAGTATTGTATGATAACAGTCGTACGTGTGTCACATAAACCAAGTTTAATACCATCCCACCTAGGATTTTATGATAACAGTCGTACGTGTGTCACATAAACCAAGTTTAATACCATCCCACGTAGGATTGTATGATAACAGTCGTACGTGTGTCACATAAACCAAGTATAATACCATCCCACGTAGGATTGTATGATAACAGTCGTACGTGTGTTTCATAAACCAAGTTTAATACCATCCCACGTAGGATTGTATGATAACAGTCGTACGTGTGTCACATAAACCAAGTTTAATACCATCCCACGAAGGATTGTATGATAACAGTTGTACGTGTATCACATAAACCAAGTTTAATACCATCCCACGTAGGATTGTATGATAACAGTGGTACGTGTGTCACATAAACAAAGTTTAATACCATCCCATGTATGATTGTATGATAACAGTGGAACGTGTGTCAAATAAACCAAGTTTAATACCATCTTACATAGGATTGTACAACAGTGGTACGTGTGTCACGTAAACCAAGTTTAATACCATCCCACGTAGGATTGTATGATAACAGTGGTACGTGTGTCACATAAACCAAGTTTATACTATCCCACCTAGGATTGTATGATAACAGTGGTACGTGTGTCACATAAACCAAGTTTAATACCATCCCACGTAGGAATGTATGATAACAGTGGTACGTGTGTTAAATAAACCACGTTTAATACCATCCCACGTAGGATTGTATGATAACAGTGGTACGTGTGTCACATAAACAAAGTTTAATACCATCCCATGTATGATTGTATGATAACAGTGGAACGTGTGTCAAATAAACCAAGTTTAATACCATCTTACATAGGATTGTATAACAGTGGTACGTGTGTCACGTAAACCAAGTTTAATACCATCCCACGAAGGATTTTATAGTATTTTGTTTTAAAAAACGTGGCTGAGTACGCACAAATGTAATGAACTGTATTGTGTGAATTTATGTAAGTCATTGTATATTGTGTTTCTTTGTTTAACTCACTTTTTTCACTCTAATGGTTACACAGTACACACTATTGGTTACTACTTTCACTCGAATCGTCACACAGTACACTCTCTTGGTTACTCCTTTCACTCTAATCGTCACACAGTACATACTCTTGGTTACTTCTTTCACTCGAATCGTCACACAATACACACTCTTGGTTACTTTTTTCACTCTAATCGTCCCCCAGTACACACTCTTGGTTACTTCTTTCACTCTAATCGTCCCACAGTACACACTCTTGGTTACTACTTTCACTCTAATCGTCCCCCAGTACACACTCTTGGTTACTACTTTCACTCTTATCGTCCCACAGTACACACTCTTGGTTACTTCTTTCACTCTAATCGTCACACAGTACACACTCTTGGTTACTTCTTTCACTCTAATCGTCACACAGTACACACTCTTGGTTACTTTTTTCACTCTATTTCTCACACAGTACACACTCTTGGTTACTTCTTTCACTCTAATTGTCACACTATACACACTCTTGGTTACTTATTGTTCAAATACCAACTGCAAGACTCATGAACAATAAAATTCTGTTTAATTCCTTGCTTCGATAATTATGGTTACTCTAAAACTTGTCGCTATCTTAGTCTCTATTCCGAGCTATTCCTATCTCCGCCTGTCTGTGTGTCTGTGTCCGTGTTCCCAGTTCTCCACAGTGCGCCCCCTTTAATACCCTTCAGTCTCCGCTAAAAAATTCACATTTTCCGAAGTCAACTGTCAATCATTGTACAACACCTCATAAGACATGGTGGGGCTGGTTTGATGTAACCAATCTCTGGGGATATACAACTCCCTGACCAGAGGGCCCGTGTGTTACGGCGTGAGTTAAATACATCGTCCAGTCCCGTGGAAATTCGCTGTCCACATCAAAGGATCCTAGGTGGGCCTCCGTTTTTTTCCCCGCACCCCCAGATAACACTCCGAACCAGAACGTCACATCTGGTCTCTGACCCTCTAGACTCGCCACACCCGTCCAGCTTTAAAGGACACCGTCTCTCTGGACACTGACCCTCTGGACTCGCCACACCCGTCCAGCTTTAAAGGACACCGTCTCTCTGGTCTCTGACCCTCTAGACTCGCCACACCCGTCCAGCTTTAAAGGACACCATCTCTCTGGACACTGACCCTCTGGACTCGCCACACAAGTCCAGCTTTAAAGGACACCGTCTCTCTGGTCGCTGACCCTCTAGACTCACCACACCCGTCCAGCTTTAAAGGACACCGTCTCTCTGAGCGCTGACCCTCTAGACTCGCCGCACCCGTCCAGCTTTAAAGGACACCGTCTCTCTTGTCTCTGACCCTCTGGACTCGCCACACCCGTCCAGCTTAAAAGGACACCGTCTCTCTGGTCTCTGACCCTCTAGACTCGCCACACCCGTCCAGCTTTAAAGGACACCGTCTCTCTGGTCGCTGACCCTCTAGACTCACGACACCCGTCCAGCTTTAAAACACCGTCTCTCTGGTCACTGACCCTCTAGACTCACCACACCCGTCCAGCTTTAAAGGACACCGTCTCTCTGAGCGCTGACCCTCTGGACTCGCCACACCCGACCAGCTTTAAAGGACACCGTGTCTCTGGTCGCTGACCCTCTGGACTCGCCACACCCGTCCAGCTTTAAAGGACACCGTCTCTCTGGTCTCTGACCCTCTAGACTCACCACACCCGTCCAGCTTTAAAGGACACCGTCTCTCTGAGCGCTGACCCTCTGGACTCGCCACACCCGTCCAGCTTTAAAGGACACCGTCTCTCTGGTCGCTGACCTTCTAGACTCGCCGCACCCGTCCAGCTTTAAAGGACACCGTCTCTCTGAGCGCTGACCCTCTGGACTCGCCACACCCGTCCAGCTTTAAAGGACACCGTCTCTCTGGCCGCTGACCTTCTGGACTCGCCACACCCGTCCAGCTTTAAAGGACACCGTCTCTCTGAGCGCTGACTCTCTGGACTCACCACACCCGTCCAGCTTTAAAGGACACCGTCTCTCTGGTCGCTGACCCTCTGGACTCGCCACACCCGTCCAACTTTAAAGGACACCGTCTCTCTGGTCGCTGACCCTCTGGACTCGCCACATCCGTCCAGCTTTAAAGGACACCGTCTTTCTGAGCGCTGACCCTCTGGACTCGCCACACCCGTCAAGCTTTAAAGGACACCGTCTCTCTGGTCGCTGACCATCGGGACTCGTCGCACCCGTCCAGCTTTAAGGGACACCGTCTCTCTGAGCGCTGACAATTCGCCCTCAGGGCTCTCAGGGCTTCCACAATACAAATACGTAATTTTATGGTTTATAGCATTTTTAAAATATTTTAATATTAAGTGTTTTTAAACATGAAAATATTGTTATTTATTCAGGTACATAAGTTTTCTCAAGTATATCGGCACAAAAAAAACGATTCTTAGCAGTGCAATATGGTGCCGCACTCATGTGTATCCAAATAAAATTTAAGAAGTTTATTATTTGTTGATTTAAAATAGAGATCTATATATAACTTAACAGATATTTCTTACAAATTGATTTTTCTTTCACTTCTGCCAGTGAGATGTATTATTGCTTTTTAATCTGTTGTACTGAATCTACAATGCATTATAACTTTCGGCTCTATTGTTTGCATAAGATTTTTTGTCTTTTGAAACGTTTGTATTACATAGGATTATTGCTTTCTACACTTTTGACTATGATAGGATTAATGGTTTCTAAACGTTTGTATTACTTAAGATTATTGCTATTTGTGCTCTTGTATTAATTGCCTTTTCTAAATTTTTTACCTAGAACACTCTGTATGCCAGCTAAGCACGCATGCCGCTCGACTACAGTGGCATCTGACTTACATGTCATAAAAATAGAAGAAGTTAATCGTTTCAATCGGGCAAAATGCGATAAGGGCTACACTATAATCTTACGGCACTGGGTAAAATACATGCTTGCTGTGAAACTGATATATATTATGTATGGTAAAAATGAAAATATGTTTTGATAGTTTTGATATTTTAAAAGAGATCTATAATGACATTAAATGGATCTTAGTACTTTTAAAATTAAACGAATACAAATACATTCATTAGTTAATCTAGCGATGTGATAATGAGCTGCCCCTAACGTGTGCTTTGTTGACTGATAGCAGTCACCTCTACTCTAGAAGATCATGACTTGTTGACTGATAGCAGTCACCTCTACTCTAGAAGATCATGACTTGTTGCCTGATAGCAGTCATCTCTACTCTAGAAGATCATGACTTGTTGCCTGATAGCAGTCACCTCTACTCTAGAAGATCATGACGGGCGTCAATAAATTGCATTCTGGAAATACGCCCCACACCTGAAGTACGATGTGTAAGAAAAGTTTTTGATTTTAAAGGGGAGCTCGGAGATAGAATAAAGTATAGTTAACAATATTGTATTATATGTCCCATATTTCCTCTTCATGAGCTCGGAGATAGAATAAAGTATCGTTGACAATATTTTATTATATGTCCCATATTTCCTCTTCATGAGCTCGGAGATAGAATAAAGTATCGTTGTCAATATTTTATTATATTTCCCATATTTCCTCTTCATGAGTCCAGAGATAGAATAAAGTATCGTTGACAATATTTTATTATGTTTCCCATATTTCCTCTTCATGAGCTCGGAGATAGAATAAAGTATCGTTGACAACAAAATACAAATCTTCTAACGTGTATGATAATATTAATATCATTAAAACCTATAAATTTTAGATAAATTCATTTATTACAATCATAAAGCTACGGTCATTTACTTACGTCTTAACTTGGTTAATTTGTGATGTTGGTGTCGATAATGAACTTTATCACGGAGATTCGAACCAAAGACTCTCTGTTCGAGGGACGATAATACATGACACATGACACCAGTCTAACTCTTACAATCGTTTTAGACCGACATCTTACCAGCAGGTAGTTAACTATTTAATTTAATGATGACAGTTATTATTATATCAGAACTTATACAGTGCTGTACCACAGTGCGGTTTTATCCGTGGCCGTTAGTCGGGCCTTAAACAGACTTATGCCAAGAGAAAAGATGACAAAACAGGAATCTTGTTTTACTTCGAAACATATAAAACGTCCGTCCTATTTTTTATGATAAATATATTACCCAATCTCACTATATTCATCATAGGGATTGTGTAAGTACAATCTGTTTCAATAACATCCATCGTGTTACATAGCATACTAGCTTGTTAGTTAAAAGGTGGTCGAGAGGAAATGAAAGAGTTGTTGAGTCTAATAACACATAACATAAATATATAGACTACATATTTATTAGTCGATAAAATATTATATTTTAGTTTGTGCAGCTTAAATTATTAAGTGCGTTTGTAAAATTATGTTTTAACTTTAGTTTTATATTGAATATTTAGAAAAAGAAAAGATAATATATTATCTTTCTTTGTTGTTAAATAATGGAAATAGAAATTGTTTTTCCACGTCAGCGATGCACCACCTAGCACTGGTGCGGTTGTTTTTAAAATGAAAATTTAATTTTTCATTAATAAACTTTCTATGGATGATAAATGATAAGAGATTTTTTAAAAAAAAATATCAATTAAAGTATAATTTGTATTTTTATTACTCTTAATATTAATTAATTTTTGTTTCTTAGATTTTTTAAATTAAAGTTTAAAATGAAAATGTACAAAAACATAAAAATCAAAAGAAAAATAAAATTTCTAATGTGTTTTAATTTCAAATTTTAAAAAACAAACAATAAAATGTATATATATATATTTACATATATTCTTAGTTTAGTTTTTAAGCAAGCCAACAACAATAGACGATGTTTTAGAATAGAAAACCAGTTTATTCAAGTGCTATGCCAATTGATCTCGATTCCTATAAATAGGAATACACTGTCAATAAATTATGCAAAATCTCATAGCGTAGATAAAGATTTTGTTATATTTTAAGTAACCCATTCCAAAGGATTATGCACTAATGTGTGGTAAATTAAGAAATTATAGTCGATATATTTAATATTATAAACTTTCCATTGTTGTCTACAAGAGCGGATATCTAAAATGTTATATAAAATGATCATACAAACCATTAAAGAACACTACCAAGCAATGCTTTGTTTCAATAACTTTGTTTGTAGTATAAATGCGAAATGCAAATTTTCCAATATGAGAGGTACAAATCCATCAAAGAAGTTCAGAGGTCAAGCTCGTTTACTGTATATTAAACAATAGAAGGATTGGTCGTCTACCTGTGTGCTGTCGGGCCCTGTGGCTGTCAGCTTATTAAGCCTGTCTGAGTGTTGTCGTACCGTGTGGCTGTCAGCTTCTTGGGCCTGTCTGAGTGTTGTCGGGCCGTGTGGCTGTCAGCTTCTTGGGCCTGTCTGAGTGTTGTCGGACCGTGTGGCTGTCAGCTTCTTGGGCCTATCTGAGTGTTGTCGGGCCATGTGGCTGTCAGCTTCTTGGGCCTGTCTTAGATTTGTCGGGCCCTGTGGCTGCCAACTTCTTGGGCCTGTCTGAGTGTTGTCGGGCCGTGTGGCTGTCAGCTTCTTGGGCCTGTCTGAGTGTTGTCGGGCCGTGTGGCTGTCAGCTTCTTGGGCCTGTCTGAGTGTTGTCAGGCCATGTGGCTATCAGCTTCTTGGGCCTGTCTTAGATTTGTCGGGCCCTGTGGCTGTCAACTTCTTGGGCCTGTCTGAGTGATGTCGGGCCGTGTGGCTGTCAGCTTCTTGGGCCTGTCTGAGTGTTGTTTTTGTCGTGTGGCTGTCAACTTCTTGGACCTGTCTGAGTGATGTCGGGCCCTGTGGCTGTCAGCTTCTTGGGCCTGTCTGAGTGTTGTCGGGCCGTGTGGCTGTCAGCTTCTTGGGCCTGTCTGAGTGTTGTCGGGCCATGTGGCTATCAGCTTCTTGGGCCTGTCTTAGATTTGTCGGGCCCTGTGGCTGTCAACTTCTTGGGCCTGTCTGAGTGATGTCGGGCCGTGGGGCTGTTAGCTTCTTGGGTCTGTCTGAGTGTTGTCGGGCCGTGTAGCTGTCAACTTCTTGGGCCTGTCTGAGTGATGTCGGGCCGTGTGGCTGTCAGCTTCTAGGGCCTGTCTGAGTGTTGTCGGGCCGTGTGGCTGTCAACTTCTTGGGCCTGTCTGAGTGTTGTCGGGTCGTGTAGCTGTCAACTTCTTGGGCCTGTCTGAGTGATGTCGGGCCGTGTGGCTGTCAGCTTCTTGGGCCTGTCTGAGTGTTGATCGAAAAAACATTTTTGATTTTCATTAAAATTAAACATCCATTTATTGTCTCAAAACTTACTGAGATCAAAGATTAATAGACAACATTTTTTTTATATTTTGTGATGAGATCAAAGATTAATAGACAACATCTTTGTGTTTTGTGATGAGATCAAATATTAATAAACAACATATTTTGTGTTTTGTGATGAGATCAAAGATTAGTAGACAACATCTTTTGGGTTTTGTGATGAGATCAAAGATTAATAGACAACATCTTTTGTGTTTTGTGATGAGATCAAAGATTAATAGACAATATCTTTTGTGTTTTGTGATGAGATCAAAGATTAATAGACAACATCTTTTGGGTTTTGTGATTTTTTTCACCAACAATCTGAACACATTTTAATTTTGTTGAAAATAATAAAATGTCATGTAAATCCAATCATTGTCAGTGTTTAAACTTAAACTATAAACTATATATACTTATATCAAAGTCATTGTTTCAGCGCCTATCTTTCTCACACCTGATGATAAATTCAACGGTATTCATCAAAACACTCTGATTGTTCTATTATATTAAGCAATCAGTCTGATTGTTCTATTATTTTAAGCAATCAACCTGATTGTTCTATTATATTAAGCAATCAACCTGATTGTTCTATTATATTAAGCACTCAGTCAGATTGTTCTATTATATTAAGCACTGAGTCTGATTGTTCTATTATATTAAGCACTTAGTCTGATTGTTCTATTATATTAAGTACTTAGTCTGATTGTTCTATTATATTAAGTACTTAGTATGATTGGGTTTTTATTAATAGATTCTCAGTGAGGAAATAAGTTGTACATAATAAAATGATTGAAAATATACAAATAAAAAAACAAATACAGTAACACCTACTAAAGCGTGAATAATTCGTTCTAGAATAATACTCGTTAAACAAAACAAATACAGTAACACCTACTAAAGCGTGCATAATTCGTTCTAGAATAATACTTAGAATAATACTCGTTAAACAAAACAAATACAGTAACACCTACTAAAGCGTGCATAATTCGTTCTAGAATAATACTCGTTACACAAAACAAATAAAGTAACACCTACTAAAGAGTGCATAAGTCGTTCTAGAATATTACTCGTTAAACAAAACAAATACAGTAACACCTACTAAAGCCATAAATCGTTCTAGAATAATACTCGTTAAACAAAACAAATCGTTACATGAAACAGTTTCCCTCAAAC
>MUZC01000814.1:238187-251091 GCA_002072015.1 Radix auricularia | reverse complement strand
CTATATATATAAAAATGAAAATATGTCTGTGAGTGTGTGTGTGTGTGTGTGCTTGTCCGTGGTAACTGACTAAACTATTCATCCGATCGTCATGAAAATTTTTAAGCCTGTTGAGTACTCTCACGGAATGGTAACTGGCTACTTTTTTTTCTCAATCTAACACTAAAGGGGCGCCGGAGGCCCCAATTGTAATTTTTTGCTAAAATGAGCTATATAAAAAATAATTTAATCGCTAACTACTTGCTTTATTGATTGATCTTAACAAAATTTTGCAATTACATTTTTGATAGCCATTATTTAAATGCCATAGTGCACTAAATTCCAAATGGCAACTCCTTCGAGGCTGGGGGCCCAAAATACGTGTTTTCTTAAACGTTTACGAATTTTTTCACTTTTCTATTATTAAAGGTCTTGACAAATAATGATAAATGTATCCATTATTATCCATCTTAAAATAAACAGTTATTTTAGACTTTATATCTTGCCCCGAATGGGCCCCTTGGGCCCTTAATGTCGTTTTTTGCCTATATAAGCTATATAAAAATTAGTTTAAGCGATAGCTACTTGATACATTGATGGATCTTAAACAAAGTTGGTATATAAATACTTTATAGTCAATATTAAAATATTATAGGGCACTAAACTCCTAATGGCAACTCCTTCGAGGCTGGGGGCCCAAAATACCTGTCCTCTTTAACGTTTAAGATTTTTTCACTATTCAATTATTAAAGGTCTTGACAAATAATGATAAATGTATCCATTATTATCCATCTTAAAATAAACTGTTGTTTTGAACTTTATATATTGCCCTGAATGGGCCCCTGGGGCACTTAAAGTCGTTTTTTGCCTATATAAGCTATATAAAAATTAGTTTAAGTGATAGCTTCTTGCTATCATTGAAGGATCTTAACCAAACTTGGTATATAAGTACTGGATAGTCAATATTAAAATATTATAGGGCACTAAAGTCCTAATGGAAACTTCTTCAGGGTTGGGGGCCAAAAATTACTAGTTTTTGTAAACGTTTAAGATTTTATCCTTGAATTTAATTATTAAAATTCTTAACAAATAATGATAAATCTATATATTATCCGTATTAAAATGAACAGATGTTTTGAACTTTATATTTTCCCTTGAATGGGCCCCTGGGGCCGTTAATCTCATTTTATTCTAATATGAGCTATATAAAAATTAGTTTATGCGTTAGTTACTGAGTAAATGAATGGATCTTAACCAAACTTTGAATTAAAAAAACTCTGTATACCATATTAACATAATAAAGGGCAATGAACTTCTTATGTCCTTTTCATCGGGGCCGGGGGGCCCCAAATGTCTTTTCCTTAAATTTTAAAGATATTTTTCCCATTCATTTTTAACAATCTCGATAAATGTATTCATAATGAAATGGAATAAAAATGAACAAATTTTTAAAATTGACATCCTGCACTGAGTGTGGCCGGGGGCCCCTAAATATGTTTTTCCTTCTATATCTATCTCTATATTGTGTGTGTGAGTGTATGTCGTTTAAAGCTGACTAAACCATGTATCCCATTGTCTTGAAAATGTTTGTGACCGATGAGTACCCTTCAAGAATGGTAACTGCTACTTTTTTTCTCCATTTAACACTAAAGGGACGCCGGGGGCCGATAATGTCATTTTTTTGGGCTAAAATTAGCAATATAAAAATTAGTTTAAGCGCTAACTACTTGCTATATTGATGGATCTTAACAGAATTTTGCAATTATATTCTTGATAGCCAATTTTAAAATACCATAGAGCCCCTAACCCCTAATAGCAGCCCAAACGGTGCTGGTTTATAGCTGACTAAAACATGTATTTGGTTATAATTACACTTTTGCAGACTATTGCGTACACTCCCAGGAAGTTAACAAGTAATTTTCTTCGTCATTAAACACACATGGGGCGCCGTAGGCCCATAATGACATTTTTTGCTTATATGAGCAATAGAAAATTAGGTTAAGTACTAGCTACTTGGTAAATTGATGGATCTTAAACAAATTTTGTTTTTTAAAAACTTGATAGCCCATATTAAAATACTATAAGGTCCTGAATTTTTAATGACCATTTCTTCGGGACTGGGGGTGCCAATAGTCTTTTTTTTAGGGGGGGGGTTGTTAATGTTTAAGAGATTTTGTCAATTCAATATTTAATCAACGACAAATATATCCATTATCATGCAAATTGAAAAGAACATCGTTTTTAACTTTACATCTGGCTTTAAATGAGCCCCATCATGTCTTTCTTTTCTTTAATTAATTTTATGCGTTAGGTTTTGTGTAAAAGAATTGATCTTAATCAAAATGTGTTAACAAAATCTTGATAGCCCATATTGAAATGCTATAGGGCACTAAAGTTCTAATGTAATTTACTCTTGGGCTGGGGGCCCCGAATGTCTGTTTTTGGTATATGCTTAAGATATATTCCCTATTCAATTTTTAACAATCTATAGGAATATATATGAATGATGAAACTGAATTAAAATGAACAGCTTTTTGAAATTGACATCTTGCGCAAAATGGGCACAGGGGCCCCTAAATGTCGTATTTTCCTTTATTTTACCTTTACAAAAATTAGTGTTAGTTTAAGTTACTAAGAAAATAATGGATCTTGCCCAATTTAGTACATAAAAACTTAAGAGTTTTTAAATATTTTTTATAAATAACTGAACTCTTGATGTACATTCCCTCGGGTAGGCATACCGAAATGTTTTTGTAATGCGCGTTAATAATTTAATTCCCCAATCAATTTTACACGATATAGAGAAACAATGCTTGAGTACAATGGCGATTTAAAAAATAATAAATCATCACTTATTTTAGAGCCCGGCCCCGTAATTTCGTTTTATTTTCTTTATTTTTTTTCAAAGCTGTGTATGTATATATATATATATATATATAGATTTATTTATCCATTTGCTGGGAAACTTGGCCTTTTTTCACAATTCCGTGTAGGTTTTTAGGCAAAGTAGTTTTTAAAACAGATCACGCATTAGATTCTTAAATAGTCATTTTTACTGAGATTGTTTTAAGCTTTATATCTTGTCGTGAATTGGCCCTGGGGCTCTTAATGTTCTTTTTTTTTTGTCTTATAAAAATACAAGAGTCTATAAATAATTACTCTAGACAACTGAACGCTTTATGTTAATTCCTTCGGGTAGAGAGCCCCAAATTTTTTTGTAATGCACGTTAATATTTTAATTCTCCAAAGCAATTTTACACTATATTGCGAAACATAGCTTGAGTACAAAGTACCACTTATTTTAGATCGTAGCCCTTTAATGCCGTTTTTTTTAAGCTTTAAAATTATTATTTTATTTATCTGTTTGCCATGATCTTTGTACTTTTTTTCACACTTCAGTGTAGGTTTCTGGCATAATTGTTTTTAAAATATATCACTCATAGGATTCTTAAATTGTCATTTTTACTGAGATCGTTGCAACGCACGACCGGGTCTGCTAGGATACATATAAATATATTAACGAGTAATACGCTTAGGACGCACAATTCTTCTATATGTAGAGAGCTTTAATAAAAGAACGATAAAATTGGAGATGCTAAAGGATTAATGTAACATCTTTAATTATTGAAAAATACATAATTAAGTCACTTATTTAATATATATATATATGTGTGTGTGTGTGTGTGTGTGTGTGTGTCTATGTATGTGTGTGTGTGTATGTGTGTGTGTGTGTCTTTGTGTGCTTGATTTATTTTTCAAATACCTACAAATAATCGGTGCCTCAGAAGCGGGCACTTTGCGGTAAAAGTTTTCTCAAATAAAGAGAGTGCATCCGTAACATTCTACATGTTTGAAACAAAACTTCTCTGCAAACATAAACGGTCAAAATTACGGTGATAATTATTAAATGCGAATAAAATACTTGATTAATTTGTTTCTACATGAAAGATAAATGAACACTTTAAAAAAAAAATTATTTCATAAGATTGTTCGTTAAAATTACGCTTGCAATTGTAAAGCAATTTAAAAAAAAAACGTAAATTTGTTTTTAGGTTTTCTTTAGGGATTTTAAAAAGAACTGAATCGAACGATATACGATATATGTGTCTGACTAAAAAAATAAAGTCACAGATTTCTTTCCATAATAACATAAACAAAATATTATTTAAGATTTGGGTTACTATTTTTGTAAACCAATATATAGTTCAATATCTGAGTTTACAAAATAAAAAAAAGAATGAGGAAAAAAAAATAATTGCTATAGTCTTTACAAATTTTCTGCTTCACTATTCACTGGAAACTCTGTGTATGCTGTCATAAGTTTTGGTTTCTTTCGTTCCCTGAGACATGTGGAAAGGGCACAATGCTAAACTGACAAACTCATTTAAGCAGCTAGGTAATTTTTAATAAACATTAGTAAATAAATCGGAAATACAATTTTATATGTCAGCTCTCCCATATTTTTACTAAACAATTTTTTTTTTAATTTTCTAAAATTGATTTTAAACATGAATTAAAAGGTGTTTTCATTAAGGATACTAGTTTGTTAAATCTAAAAATACATATAGGTATTATTATTACCTGCATTCGTTTTGATTGTTTTTAACTTGTTTGATCCACGTCTGAATTGTTTCGTTGGCAGCTCTAAAGATAGCATTCTTTTTTATTGCTTCTAGTGATCGGCTGTAAACTCTTATCACCACTTCCTTGTACGTCTCAGGGCCAAGAATAATGCTGCTCTAGTCAAGAAAAATGGAGAAACATTTACCCTTTAAAAAATATTTACATGATATCTCAATCATTTCTATTTGGCAGTGGCAGACTTAGGTTGAGTCCAATGGGTAGGTCGTGGGAAGGTGACATTATGAGCTACCGCACTTACTGACACCAACATCAGTGTCGCCCTGCCACTAACTACCTGGACATTTTTTAGTAATTTGTTGTTTTTAAAATTTAGTCTCAGTAATAATATTACATTCGATCTTTGGATGATATTTTAGTTTTTTAAAAATTCATAAGAAATAAAAGACCATCGGGCTTTACATTAAAAAGTTGAAAGATAAACTCTTATAATTATTGTTTATTAAGTTTGGCTGCATAAAACTTTTAGGAAACTGAAAGATTAACCGTTAAACTTTTTTGTTACAATATTGTTACAAAACTGGGTTTATCTCATTTCTGTCAATAAGCCGGGGCATTACATTCTAAATAATCTTTAATCCCAATATAAACACGACGCCATTAGAATTCAAGTTTTTTTTTTTTTTTAACGAAATAAACATATAATGATTGAATTATTCATTTCTGTAAAAATTCAATGGGTAGATTAAATTTTGTTAGTAATTTACAAAGATAAACAATATACTTTTATGAAGTAAAATTTAATTTTTCAAAAATTTAAAAATTAGCTTTAATGCAAAAGTAAATATATGTAAAAATGCCTCCCCCCTCTCCTCAATGCGTTATATTTCGTTTCCTCAAAAAAATTTAAAACAGTAGTTTAAAATCTTACGTGATATTAAGATTAATTATTGAGGCATTTCTTATCTTCTACTATCTGTTACTTTCAAAAAGAATATTGCGTTCTCACTTATCCATGGTTTGGATAGAGTCTTGCATGCATTTTTAATAGTGCTTTAAATGTATATAAAATGATTCTTTTTCTCTTTTTTATGTAGCAACATCCACGAACGAAAAACAGATGGTAAGATCCATCATATGTACGTGCACACATATGAAAAAATGTTTATCCCTATGTCTCTAAAAATATTTTGTTAATTTAACTTATTGTACAGTAATGTGAAGAAAAATTTTCTAACCTCTTCCTTTGTAAACACTTTAGCCTGTGAAGGATTTCTCTTGGTATAAACCTTTAACTTTTCCACAGGATTCTCTTCTTTCATACCAAAATCAAAATGTACTATCTAAAGAAGTTTAAAAAAATTGATATCGTATTAATATACAAAAAGTATATACATTACTAAACAAGATCTACTGTGAATAAAAAGCTTATCTCATTTGATAAGTTTTTGTACAGAAGAAGGTTTGATGTAGATTTGCATTTATATGTGTTTGTCTGTGTATGTGTTTATGTGTCTGTTTATGTAATAAATAATTGTGTTTAATTGAGATTGATAATCACAGTGTTTATGAGGTCTTAAACAACGATCAAAAACGAAGAAACCGTTTCCTCAGTTGTGAATGGTCTTACAATTTTTACTATACAACAGAGAGAACAGCTACAATAAAATCAAACATATTTTTGTGATCGTGTATTTTTTTTAGTAGATTCAAGGATAAAGGCCAATTTATACGAAAAGCAGACATTTCAGACTCAAAAAGGTGTAGGTAAGAAAAAAATACACTGTAAATATTTAAATAAGAAAATCTAAATGGATAGATAAATATATGTATTGATTGATAAATGAAACGATGAATTGATGGATGGATTGAAGTTTGAATGGATAGATGGATGAATACGGATTTTTTAGTATTAGGGCTGCTGAAATTAACCATTAATATTTGATTAATCGGTAAAAGTTTTCATGATTAAAAATTATTTAATAGATAAAATAGCGACTAAAACTAAAAGAAAATATTGATACGATGTTTCGATTTATTAATAAATAATTAATTATTAATAATTAATAATAGCTGTGGATTTTTAAAGTGTAAATGTTAAAATAAAAGATTTTTAAAAGGAAAATAATATTTTAAAAAAAAAAACAATGTTTTTACTTAATTATCGGTAACAAAATTTAAATCCATTGACTTTATATTGAACTACTTATATTTAAATTTGTCTCCTAAAAATACTATATTTTTTAAATTTAAAACTGAATTTATGGGCATTTTATGAAATTTTCAGTTTAATGACATCATACAACTGTCTTCAGCTTTAATCAAAATTATCAAGTAATTTTTCTAAAGTTAACGATTAAATTGAAATTAATCGATAATAGCCCTTATATTATCTATATACGTATAAATANATTTATATATTTATATATATTTATATATATTACCGATATGACGAAATCCATTCTGCTAACTTCTGTCAGTGACTTATCAAACATTTCGCTTTGTCTGATCAAGTCGTTAGCTTTTCGCAAAATGCTTTCTTCAAATGTTATTACATTAGGCTGAAACAAAGGGAAAAAGTAGGTAAGTAGGTTGCTATTTAGTTAGATAGGTGGGTATGCTTAGTTAGGTAGGTAGTTAGTAGCCTAGGTAAGTAGGTTGATATTGGTCTACATATTATTTTTCAACATATAAATAACCCACTGCATTTGCTGTATTAATGATTTTAGCGCTAATAGGAACACTTTCGAAGACGCAAGAGTAGAGTTTTCTTTGGAAAATCCTCTCTATGATTTCTTTGGCGTTCTTTAGTTTCATTTCTTTTTCATCCAAGAAGTTTATTTCTTGTTTACTCGTGTCGTTGTTAGTGAGAGAGACATCTGCTGGAATGTTATCCATAAAAACGTCTTCGGTATCAGCACAATTAATATCTTCAATAGTCTCAGTTTGATCAGGAGTGAAAAGAGATGTGCTGTTACACGATTTATTACTAGACTTTGGTGTCATGATATCATCATCAGTGTCAAAATATAAAATTTTGAATAGAACATTGTCATTGAGTTCCGTGTATGCAGCCATGTCAGTTATACACTCTGAAATCTTGAGCATTTGCCTGTGAAGATGTAAAGTCGAGTTTAATCATTACATTTATATAGGATAAGAAGTGTTTAAGCTTAAATAGATTAATTTGTGGATAGCAGATATTATAAGTTTTAATAAAACTTGAAACATTTTTTATAGCAACATTTATTATTTTTTAAAAGAAGAATTTTCAAATTTTCCGGAATAAAATAATTCCGACTTTAAATATAGTAAATTATCAAAATGCATAAGAAATTAATTATAATTCAATTTATTAAAAAAAAAAAGTAAAAATAGAACTAAAAAAACTACATGTCCTTAAGTATTCAGGAGGGTAGTAAATTAAAAGAATTCCTGAAAATTGAGTCCACAGCTCAACACAAAGTGTCCTGTGGGGTTCGGGGAGGGGGGCACTTTGTTTTCTCAACGATTTATCGGCATTGAAATTGTTTTTGTTTTTTTTTGTTTTTTTTTTTAAATATGTACTTACCCGTCCTTGCCTTGGAACATAATATAATCATTAGCAAGAATGAGTGCATCCGAAACCCTGTTGAAAAATGACATGTGAACTGACATTTTCTTACGGGAATTTAAAGAAATAACTAAAGTCATAGATTTCTCTTCATGTGTAGAGTTTATGTATGTCAATATAAATAATTTCTATTTTTAAATAAGAATGAACTCTAAAGTAGGAATTGTTGTGTCGTTTTCTTCTTTGAAGTGGACAAATCTTTTTAATTTATATCTTATGTTTCTAATTTTATGAAAGAAATATTTGGTTCAATGTAATAATTATTTTTCTTTAAAAAAAATCGAATCTATTTACATTTATCTATGAGTTTAAATTACGTTAAGGAATATAGACACACTTTTTATATTTTAATTTAACATCTTTGGTACGTACAACGTACTATGAACGCCCACACGTCAGTCATTCATAAAATATTAAATACACAGTGATCCAGAAATTGTTATAAACACATTTTTTGTTTCATTGGGAATCAAAACTCGTCTCATTACATTTGTAAAACGTGAAGGGAGATATATTCTAGACGGATAATAAAAATGAAAAACAACTTAACTAAATTTTGAGTTCATTACTACTATCTTGAACGCTTTATGTAAAAATAAATAAATAATACAAAATAAAAAAAATCCAGTCTTACATTATTGTCAAGCCACAATTAACTCTGTGTTGATATGCATACTTATCAAGTGTGTAGCGAGTGTAGAACATATTATACAAGTTGGCAATTTCCTGGTCAGAAAAAGAGAATCGCAGTTATATGTACTGCAACATACTTCCGCCATTTTAAAGTCGACCAAATTCGTCTTCTCCATTTACTTTTTTTTTACATTTACACAGAGTTAACTCAATAAATTGTATGATATTAATGTTCAATAGCATACAAGTTAGTTTTGTAAGTAAATGTATATGCTATTATATCCACTATCAAACTAGTTTTAGTAGTCTGTAATGTTATTCTAATTCATTACTTCGGCATTCCTTTTCTAGAAGAAATATTTTAAAAAAACTATTTAAACTTTAGAAAAGTATGGAATTGATTTAATTATTTATTGATTTAAAAAAATTATTCAGACCCCCTTTTTAATGTTTTTTATTTTTAAAAATATGTATTTCAAGTTACTTTATCACGGATGCAGATCTGTAGTTCACCATCCTCTTCTATGACTCGAGCAAACATCATGTATCTGGCATAATCAAAGTTGTTGTGGAAACCAAGATGGTGGCAGTCTCTCGCCAAGTAGTCCCATTTGTTTACATCTATCCCATTGCGCTGATTGCACACAATCTAAACCAAAAGAAACTACATACAATAATTTCATCATGTTCAACTAAACCTGGCTCATATTTGTACACACTATTATTTAAATAATGTACGGTTCAAGTTTTAACATCAATTACTATTTGATGTCTGTACGTATTCGTTTTTTTTTTTGTGTTTTTTTTTTAAAGCGACACTTAGTTACCAGCGAGTACCAATAGAAGAAAATTAATTTGGTTCCAGCAAACATATTGATTTATTTTCTTTGATCCCTTAGCTTTAATTATGCATACCTGTTTAAATAAAACCGCTAGGGTGGAGACTGACTGGAACATTCATTTTTTCCCCACACCTAACCCAAGGACGGAGCAAACAGCAAGTGAATACCCAAGAGACGTTATATGTTGAGTAGCTCACAAAGTACCATCACACTTTTGTATGTTGCCTTTAACTGGCAGAGTTTTAACGGAATTTGTATCATTAAAAAAATATAAAAAATTGGGGTGTGTGTATTTTTCAGCACGGATCTCTCCGTCAATTATTTCAAGACGTGGCGCTAACAAGCTCAGTGCACGTATCTAATTGAGCACAACCCGCCTCTATAAAAAAGGAAAGTAAACACAAAGGAGCATCGACTCCTGAATAACGTCCCCCTGAAAACAACAATTTCCTTTCAAGCAATAACCTGTTAAAAATGACTGGCATTTGAGGCCCTAATTATGTACATCTTACAGTGTTTTAAAGGGGTAGGGGTTGCTTAGCAACAGATATTCACTCGTTCAAGTCTCAGATCCACAATTATAAATGTAATCACTTACTAATACTCCATAACACCAAATAGGCTTAGAAAAGACAACACGAAACCCACAAATAATTTTTTTTAGAGTTAGATTTTCTCCTAGTGGTTGTTTGTTTTGTTAAATTTTGGAGATATGGAAAAACAAAGTATCTAAGATCTAGGCCATGAATTTAAATAAAAAAATATGTGGACCAGAATATGCCTACACCACTGGAGAAAACAAAATCATGATTCATCCATTGTATATGTGTAGATATTTAAAATTCGACTTTACTTTAAATTGATATCGCTAATAAATTTTTTAAAGCGTTTGATTTATTGATTTAAAAAAAAAAATTAATGGTCAATATATTTTTGTTTGTTTTGCTTAAACTTGTTACATTTAAGTATTAAAACTAAAATGAAAATGTACATAGCGAGAAATTTAGTTTACAAAGCTTAACCTAAAAATAGTAACACACAAGTCAATAAAACATACATGAACTAAATGGCGCACATAAGCTAGGTTTATTATTTAATGAGGAAATGGTTCATGTTTGGCTGACCTGCATGTTAAAACAATATATTTTTGTTTAAAACAAACAAACTGTATCAATCAGGTGAGTACAATATATAAAAACCTATCAAAATGCCAACTTTATTTCATGCAGCTCAAATTGTGAAATGGATGTAACCTAGCATAAGACTATGTGAGTAAGTGATCCAATGGTCGTTGACATGGGGGTAGTTCTTTAATTTTACAGAGACATGTATATATATATATAAATTTAAATTTACACCCATTAATATACAAAGTTGTTTATAAATTTTAATACGGGCAACAACTCATCACTCATTTACCTCATAAAGAAACGCTTTATCTTCTTTCCTCCCTTTATATGGCCAGCCCTGTTCAATGTCAGTGAGAAAAAAATATACAATCTTGCTCCATGTTTAACATAATAACATAACAAAACAAAACAAAAAAAATAATAAATAAAAATTTAATGACCCTTTTAATTCATGTGGTTAGTGTGATTTTAATGTTTATTTATTTCATATATGTATGTCATTATCTCAACGTAAAACGTCGTGAGCATTGCTGCTTGCTGTGATACGACGCTATATAAATTATTAAATTGTTATTGTTGTTATTATTATTAATGATTTCTAATTATTTTTTTATCTAAGACTTAAGCATAAGTCAAAATATATTAATTTTTACTTATTATTTTAGTGCAGTGGTTCCCAAACATTTTTGGCCTACCCCCGAATATCCAGGAATTGAAAAGTTTCTAGAGCGCCGAAGGAAACTAACAAGCACGCAGATACACCGTTACAGGGTTGGAAGATGCATGTATGAACGTTTCTATAATTTTCGCATAATATTTTAAATAAATTGCACACATGAAGTTTGAAAATATAAAACAATATATTTAAGTCATAGGGCAAGGATAATAAAATAAATTTGAACACTCTAAATCACAAACTTTGGAAGAATGCACCTGGTGCGCTGCAACTAATACAAACATGTTCGGCTCAATGTTCGGAAGCATTAATATGAAGTCTCCATTATTTATTGTTTGTAATTAGTTTCCCTATTTGTTAAGTAAATAAGTTACAGTAACTGATTTGGTCATGACTACTTAAGTAAATAAGTTACAGTAACTGCTTGGTCATGACTAGTTAAGTAAGGAAGTTACAGTAACTGATTTAGTCATGACTAGTTAAGTAAAGAATTTACAGTAACTGATTTGATAATCACTATTTTAGTAAATTTCTCATTATTTGTAACGTTTACTCGTGATCGTAATATTTACTTTGTAAACAGCTAAAACAATTATTATTTGTATATAGTTAATCAAATTAATAAATATAATAGTAGCAAAAAAATGACAAACTGTTTGTCCTGTTGTCTTTAAAGGTCCTCCAATTTGTTCTTTTATGAATGTGATGTCTTCTTCTTTGAGGCCAAACTCCATAAATTTGTTTTCTAATGAGTTAGCAGTAATCAACTCTTCCAACATGGCGACAGCTGCTTTCTCGTGCTAATACAATAAAAAGAGTAAAATTTCATGACTTGGATTTACCTTTTTTTTTAAAATGTTATTTCAGCAAGGTCAAGCGATTATACAATTTAAATTTTAATTTTATGAAAAAATGTGTTAGTATCGTCCAAATATTACTTAATTGTTGTACTTACCTTAATTTTATTGTAAGGATTTATTTTTGCAAGAAAGTGATCATCAAACACATGAGAGAACGGACCATGTCCTTGAAAATAGTTGAAAGTAGAACTTAAATAGCTTTTCTTTCCTGTGTAAACTTGATGAAAAGTAAATTTACTATTTACGTCCATGTGTATGCCGTGTACTTGTTTCTGTGAATCTTTGTAAATATCACAAAACGTTTCTTTGTGTATGCCATTTTTTAAAATTCTTAATATATCTTTCTGTACATTATTCTAAAATTAGTTGTGGAATAGTATTGTATTTTAGGGCAGAAGTCATTGGTGTTTCTTATGTTGTATATAACACGCCTCATCAGTCAGCACACATTACATTTGTATATTTGGTATGAAATTAATATACAATGGATTTTCTTCTTCAGATCTATGAAATATATTAAAGTTCATACTTACCCTTGTAATTTAATTTTAAAAAATAAAAAAATAATTATACATATATATATATATATA
>MUZC01000814.1:217640-238082 GCA_002072015.1 Radix auricularia | reverse complement strand
AACCCNATCTAATATATAAAGCTGAAAGTTTGTTTGTTTGTTTGTTTGTCTGTTTGTTACCAATACAAATCCACACCGTTGGACCCAGGGTGGTGAAATTTTGCAGGGGACCCCACTTTGACCTGGAATAGGTCATAGGCTATGTTTTAACCCAAGTTGACCACCCCTAGGGTCAGTGGGGGCATTCTTTTGCTTTTTTCCTTATATGAGCTATATAAAAAATAAAAATCACGTCAAGAATATTTGTGTTAAATTAGTGCGCACTGTGCAGGAGTATAATATTAACATTCCCTAAGCGGGAAAACCCCATTAGTTTTAGACTATAATATTTCCATGACATATCCCCAATCTTTACTTTACATTTAACTCACGGAATTAAATCTATACCCTGAAACTTATTGCAACTTCAAAAAATACATTATCATCAAGGTATAAACATAGTCATTAACATAAACACATCATCAGCACCACACCGTTGGAGCCAGGGTGGTGAAATTTTGCAGGGGACCCCAATTTGACCTGGAAAATGTCATAGGCTATGTTTTAACCCAAGGTGACCACCCCTAGGGTAAGGGGGCCCATTTTTTGCTTTGTTCCTTATATGAGCAATATAAAAAATGAGAATCAAGAATTCTCTTATTTCGCGTATTATACAACTCTCCGTGTAGGTAGAAGCATGACACTTTTGTAAATTGTTGAGTAGCCCCTTTGAACGATTATTGGCGTAAATATTCTTTATAAATCACAAAAAGTTTGGCCCGGGGGCCCAAAAACTATTTTTGTAAATAATGAAAATCGATACACTTCCGCAATTGTAACATGTTGAAAAAATATTTAAAGTATCACTCATTGGGGGCCGGGGGCCCAAATGTATTTTTCCTTATATAAAAACTGACTCATCACTAATTCTTCCATTTCACGTATAGGTAGAAGCATGAAACTTTGCAAAGTTGTTAAATAGCCTAATGTGACAATTATTGGCGGAAAATAATTATAAATATCACACTCGCCCAAAAGCGTTTTTCCCTTACAAGGACTATATAAAACATGAAAATCACTAATTATCCTATTTAAAGCCTAGGCAGAAGCATGACACTTTGGGAAGTTGTTCAGTACACTTTTCCGGTGGTAACAGGCGAAAACAATATTGAAATTATGACTAATTGGGGCTGGGGGCCCAAGTGTATTTTTTCTTCTATGAAAGCGGACTCATCACTTATTCTCCGATATCCAGTGTGGGTAGAAACATGAAACTTTACAAAGTTGTTGACTAGCCCATTATGACAATAATAATCGGGAAATTATTTTAAAATCCCACTTATGGGGTCCGGGGGCGAAAATTTTTTTTCTCTTACATGGACTACTTAAAATGTGAAAATCACTAATTATCCTATTTCCCGCGTAGGCAGAAGGATGAAACTTTGGGTAGTTGCTCAGTACACGTCCATGATGGTAACAGTTGAAAATAAAATTTAAATTCTCACTTTCTGGGGGCCGGGTGGCCCGGATGTTGTTTTTCTTATTTTAACAAATTTACTCATCCCTAATCCTCTAACTTTCCGGAAGATGCATAAAACTTGGTTATGTTGTTGAATAGCCTCTTGCCGAGATTATTGGAATTTTGTAAAATTTAGAATTAAATTTCATGGAGCTTGGGGCCAAAAAATTTAATTTCTCCTTTTACTGAATATTGCAATTTTTCGTTTTTCCGTTTATGTAGAAACATGAGAATTTGGGAAGTTGTTTAGTACACTCCGGAAAATGGTAACAGGCAAAGAATATCTTAAGTATCACTCAGAGGGAGCCGGGGAGCCTCAATGTATTTTTTTAAATTATAAAAACTGATTCATCATTAATTTTCGGATTCCCCATGTAGTTAGAAGCATGAAACTTTAAGGAAACTGTTGAGTACACACCCGAGCTAGTAACAAGCGAAACAAATATTTAAATTCTCACTCAATGTGAGACGGGGAGCCAAATGTATTTTTTTCTAAAATACAAAGTTAATCACAAATTCTTCAACATCCTGTGCAGGTAAAAGCATGCATATTTGGGATGGTAGCAGGCAAACTTATCACTCAATTGCAGTTTTTTCACCTTATATTAGCTAAATTACAAATAAACAAAAACTTTGGATACTCTGTAAATGCATTTTTTAAAAACTCGGAAGATACAAATTTGAAGACCTATGTTAAAATTCGTTTGGTCAATAAAATAATATTTTTTCAATCTTTTGTGACCCTTGGCCCCTAATCTCTTTTTCGTTAACGTTTAAAACATTTTACCATTCGTTAACACTCTATTTTTTAAATCAAATTTGGACTAACAAACATATTCATCATGATCCAAATGGAAATAAGCTGTTGTTTTGTACTATACAATTTGCAACCATAGGGCCACGGACCCAAATTTTAGTTTTTAAAAATAAGTTTTAATTTTTAATAGCAAAAACACATTTTAGGACTGGTTTGTTATTTTTAACATTAGTTATGTAAAAGGTAATTTAAAAATTGTCTATTGAGTTAATGGATAAATTATTGAAAAAAAGAGATTTTTAAAATAATACAATTTCCAATGGGGTTATGAACTTAAAACGTCTGTTCCAAGACAGTTTAGTTAATATATTTAGCATATCCATCACGATTTAGATTGAAATCAAAGGGATATTGAATTAGTGTTTACCGGTTCTAAGCGCTAACTGAAAATTTAAAATACCGCTGCAAAGCGCGGGTAATTAGCTAGTATATATATATATATCTAATATATAAAGCTGAAAGTTTGTTTGTTTGTTTGTCTGTTTGTTTGTTACCAATACAAATCAACACCGTTGGACCCAGGGTGGTGAAATTTTGCAGTGGACCCCAATTTGACCTGGAATAGGTCATAGGCTATGTTTTAACCCAAGGTGACAACCCCTAGGGTAAGGGGGCCCATTTTTTGCTTTTTTCCATATATGAGCTATATAAAAAATGAAAATCACGTCAAAAATATTTGTGTCAAAATAGTGCGCACTGTGCAAGAGTCTAATATCAACATTCCCTAAGCGGGAAAACCCCATTAGTGTTAGACTATAATATTTCCAATTGTAGGTTAAAGCATAAAACTTTGGGTAGTTGTTAAGTATACTTAAATATTAATGGTGTGGATTTGTATTGGTAACAAACAAACACACAAACTTTCAGCTTTATATATTAGATATGTAAAAACTAAAAATCACTAAATATTCTATTTTACTGATTGATAGAAGCATGCAACTTTGGCAAGTTGTTAAGTACGCTAAAGCGACGATATTTTGCGATAAACATTTTTTAACTTCCCACTCATAGGAAGCCGGGGGCCCAAATCTTGTGTTTTTTAAAAACTTATACACGCTATATAAGTACTGAAAATCAACCATTCTTCTATGTCCCGTGTAGTTAGAAGAATGAAACTTTGGGAAGTTGTTAAGTACACTCTCATAACGCTAATTTGCGAAAAAAAAATTCAAACTTCCCACTCATTGGGGGCGAGGGGCCCAAATGTTTTTTGTTTTTTTTAATTAGAAACAAACTCATCACTAATTCTCCAATGTACCGTGTCGTAAAAACATGAAACTTTTGGAAATTACTCTCCTGGAAATAATGGCAAAATAAATAAATAAATACAATTCTCACGTATGTGGTGCCGGGGGCACAAATGTACTTTTTCTTAAGCGTGCTTTATTAACAAAATGTAGACAACGAAATACAATCACGTCTTACGAAAGATCAGGTTTCTGATTAGGTGGAAGCACTATGTAGCCTCGGAATCGATGAGTACAACCCCGCAGTGGTAACACGTGAAAAACATATTTAAATTATCACTTACTGGGAGCCGGGGGCCAAAATGTAGTTTTTTTTCTATTATTATATGCTATATAAATACTGAAAATCAGCCATTCCTCTATTTCCCGTGTAGTTAGAATTTGTTAAGTACACTCTCCTAACGCTAATTTGCGAAAAGCCATTGTGTACGCTTCTCCAGAAATCCCTATTTAAAACCCGTGCGAAGCCGGGTACTGGCCTCTAGAATACAATATATAAAGCTGAAAGTTTGTGTTTGTTTGTTTGTTACCAATACAAATCCACGGCGTTGGACCCAGGGTGGTGAAATTTTGCAGGGAATTTTGACCTGGAATAGGTCATAGATTATGTTTTAACCCAAAGTGACCACCCCTAGGTTAAGGGGGCTCATATTTTGCTTTTTTCCATATATGAGCTATATAAAAAATGAAAATCATGAATTCTCTTATTTCGCGTGTAGGTTAAAGCATAAAACTTTGGGTAGTTGTTAAGTATACTTCTTCGATGGTAACAGGCGAAAACAATATTTGAATTATCACTTACTGGGATCCGGGGGCCAAAATGTAGTTTTTTTTTCTTATATTAAAAACTGACTCATCTCTAATTATCCAACTCTCCGTGTAGGTAGAAGCATGACACTTTGGTAAATTGTTGAGTAGCCTCTTTGAACGATTATTGGCGTAATTCTTTTTTAGAAATCACAAAAAGTGGGGCCCGGGGGCCCAAAACTATTTTTTTAAATACTGAAAATCGATGCTTATCCACGTTCCCGAGTAGGTAGAAGCATAAAATTTTGGGAATTTGTTGAGTACACTTCCGCAATTGTAACATGTTGAAAAAATATTTAGAGTATCACTCATTGGGGGCCGGGGGCCCAAATGTATTTTTCCTTATATAAAAACTGACTCATCACTAATTCTCCTATTTCACGTATAGGTAGAAGCATATAACTTTGCAAAGTTGTTGAATAGCCTATTGTGACAATTATTGGGGAAATCTTTTTTAATTACCCCACTCATAAGGGCAGGGGGCCCAAAAGCGTTTTCCGCCTACAAGGACTATATAAAACATGAAAATCACTAATTATCTAATTTCAAGCCTAGGCAGAAACATGACACTTTGGGAAGTTGATCAGTACACTTTCCCGATGGTAACAGGCGAAAACAATATTGAAATTCTGACTTATTGGGGCTGGGGGCCCAAATGTATTTTTTCTTCTATGAAAACGGACTCATCACTTATTCTCCGATTTCCCGTATGGGTAGAAACATGAAACTGTACAAAGTTGTTGAATAGCCTATTGTGACAATAATTAGCCTAAAATAATTTTGAAATTCCCACTCATGTGGTCCGGGGGCCCAAAAATATTTTTTTCTCTTACATGGGCTACTTAAAATATGAAAGTAACTAATTATCCTTTTTCCCGTGTAGGTAGAAACATGAAAATTTGGGCAGTTCAGTACACGTCCATGATGGTAACAGTTGAAAAAACTATTTAAATTCTCACTTACTGGGGGCCGGGGGGGGCCACATGTTGTTTTTCTTATTTTAAAAAATTTACTCATCTCTAATCCTCTAGCTTTCCGTGTAGGAAGAAGCATAAAACTTTGGTAAGTTGTTGAATAGCCTCTTGCCATGATTATTGGAATTTTAAATAAAATAAGAATTAAATTTCATGGAGCCGGGGGCCAAAAATTTAATTTCTACTTTTACTGAATATTGCTATTTTTCTTTTTTCCCGTTTAGGTAGAAACATGAGAATTTGAGAAGTTGTTTAGTACACTCTCGAAATGGTAACAGGCAAAGAATATCTTAAGTATCACTCAGTGGGAGCCAGGGGCCTAAATGTATTTTTTTTTAAAAATATAAAAACTGATTCATCACTAATTTTCTGATTCCCCATGTAGTTAGCAGCATGAAACTTTAAGGAAACTGTTGAGTACACATCCGCACTGGTAACAAGCAAAATAAATATTTAAATTGCCACTCAATGGGAGACGGGGACCCAAATGTATTTTTTACTTAAATACAAAGTTAATCATCACAAATTCTTCAACATCCTGTACAGGTAGACGCATGCATATTTGGGATGGTAGCAGGCAAACGTATCACTCAAATTGCAGTTTTTTTCACCTTATATTAGCTAAATTACAAATTGGATACTCTGTAAATGCATTTCTTTTAAAACTCGGAGGATACAAATTTGTAGGCCTATGTTAAAGTTCATTTGGTCAATAAAATAATATTTTTCAATCTTTTGTGACCCTTGGCCCCTAATCTCTTTTTCGTTAACGTTTCAAACATTTTACCATTCGTTAACACTCTGTTTTTTAAATCAAATTTTGACTAAAAAATATATTCATCATGATACAAATTGAAATAAGCTGTTGTTTTGAACTATTCAATTTGCAGCCATAGGGCCCCAGACCCAAATTTTAGTTTTTTTTAATAAGTTTTAATTTTTAATAGTAAAAACACATTTTAGGGCAGGAGACCGTTTAGTTATTTTTAACATTAGTTATATAAAAGGTAATTTAAAAATTGTCTATAGAGTTAATGGATAAAGTATTGAACAAATGTGATTTTAAAAAATAATACAATTTCCAATGGGGTTATGAACTTTTAACGTCCGTTCCAAGACGGTTTAGTTAATATATTTAGCATATCCATCATGATTAAGATTAAAATCAAAGGGATATTGAATTAGTGTTTACCGGTTCTAAGCGCTAACTGAATCTTAAATTACCGCGGGTCATATATATATATGTGTGTGTATGTATGTGTGTGTGTGTGTGTTTATGTGTGTGTTAACGTAAAAGAGTCAATATTTTCAATGACTACGCAATTATTGATATTTCGTGTTAAAATATAACATTTCGATATTTATTTGGTAATAGTAGTATTTTAAAAAAAATATTTATAAAAATCGATATCAAATAAAGGTTAACTTTCTTGAGATAATTGAACAGTCAAGAAATGTCTCTTACCTAAGTCATGACATAGTCCAGCAATCTCTACACACAATATGTCGATGTCAGTGATGCATAGCTCTGGTTGATTCAGCTGTAATATACGTGCAAACGTCCCAGCCAGGTGATACACGCTTCGTTTGTCAGCAAGCATGAATGTAAGTAAAATAAAATATTAAAGTGTGCCTTTAATATGCTTTGAGATAGTAAAGAATAGATGATTTATTTAAAAGTTTATTTACTTTAAAGCAGCAAACATTATACTCTTATGTTGAGTCTATTAACATTTCTTAGTAGCAATAAAATTATTTTGTAATTTTAATAGTAATATGTTACTATAATAGTTGAAATGAATATTTATTAAGAAATCGACATCTACAGAAAGAAGTACGTGTTTATTTAGTCCTTTGACACTTAATGTTTTCTTATACTCGGGTAATTAGCTTCAGGCTTTAATATTATTATTTCTCAGGTTTTTTAACAGTTTTTTAACCGTGGGTTCTGGTAGCTAAGACTTCATTTATTTATTTTAAAAGAAATGAAATCTGTTACAATTGCTTTTTAAGAACTTCACTTTATATAACCTAAATCATCTGTTTGAAAAAAATGGTTCAATTTGCTAAGAATCCTGACCCAAGTGAATGTTCAAATCTGTTGTGAGCTGCTCCAGGAAACACAAAGTAACACATGCCAAGTTGTTTTAGAAAACGTAATCGCTGGAACTGTGGCGTGTCGATAATTGCCTGGCAAACTGGGTTGACTTCAATATGGCCGTGGATGGGATCATTGTAGATCTTTGAAATGGTTAGAACGTTGGACGATCAAATGTGTATATTAAAAGATTACAATCCAGATATATGTTATTATAAAAAAAATTGCCATGTTTAAGATCCTCTATTTAAGGAAAAGGTCAAGGATGTAAAAATGATAATTTAAATGTGACTGTCCAATATTGCAATTAACTTTAAACAATAACTAAATGCGGTGGACAATACCTTGGCAGACTTTCCTTTAGAGCTACTAGACATTGAGATCAACGGATGGCTTTCGTGGAATCTGAATATGATACACGCATTTAGTGTTAACAATTTATTTGTTTGATTTTATTGGTGTCAACTTGCGACAACTAACTCATATTTTAAATAAACTAATTCATTTCTATTTGATAAATGCATTTACTTAGCAATAACTATTTATATAAGTTTTAACAGATTAATACATATTTAAAAATCAAAAACATTTTTTTCAAAGGCAGCTTACGTCAATCCTTTCATCATCAACAAATCTAATGTCAAATATTCGAGATGTTTGCCACACAAGCCTTCATCTGTAAATATGAGATATTGAATGAATTATTTTGAAATTGCACTCGAGCAATATGCATGGAAATATACATAATCTTAATAAATTCACGAGCTGTAGCTGACAACATATATCAAGGGAAATATTGAAATGTATGGACGAAGTTTTCAAGAAAGATAAGCATGAGCCCCCAGGGCGAGCTTGGCTGACGTACCAAATAGTGTCGGGTTTGGTTGGAATTTCTATGAAGTCAAGGATTATGTTCCTGTAGCTAACATTGTTCCTAAAAACAACTCAGAACAGAATGGGTCCCTAAACTTATATAGGGAAACAAAGGTGGCTTAGAAATGTGTCCCATCGTTCATTATTTTGATTTCATGGGGAAAAAGAGAGAGAGAGACAGAGAGAGAGAGTGAGAGAGAGAGAGAGAGAGAGGTTCATTAGTTTAAAATTTTTTTTAAAGAAAAGATATATATTCATATTAGCACTATAAGCTGATTATTAAAAAAACATCCATATAACACTTGTTTGAAAAAAAAACACAAACTTATAACACATACAGTAACGGACGCATAATTGATAAAGTTTAAACTTAACTTGAAACACCTGGACAACATTAGAGGGCAAACGGTCTTCGTTAAGAAATGAGACCAACTGTCCATGACTCCATCTCTTCCATGAAGCTGCTTCAGAGGATTTTGTTCGCTGGGGAGATTCCAAGGGACGCTACTTATCAGGTTCTAATGTATGTCTATAAGCATAAACATTTCTTTTAGTACTAATTAAAAAAAAAAGAAGTTTTTTTTGCACTTATGGAGTGCGCATTAAAAACTGTAACCCAAAACTTTAAATATCATAACCAAACTTCTTAAAATTTCACCTGATATAAACACTTACCATAGGAGAAATCAATGAATCTCATTGTGATCTGGAAAATCAACAAGATGTTATGAATACTCTATTCATTAAGGATGATGTACGTACTTTATTAGGTTAAATACTGCTATTGTGTTATTAATTTACTAATTAAATAAAATTATAAGGGAAATGTTTATACATAGCAATTTATGTATTTTCTTGCTAATATATATGTATATATGGGGTGTATGGGGTGCTAAGGAGGGGTAGTACCTCTGGTGGGGGGACACGTCGTACTCTCTAGGGGGTAGTTCTCCCACTCTTGGTAGTTCTCCCACTCTTGGTCCCCACTTGACACTCAGCTCTCACCAGTGGCTCCTAGAAACTGTAGCGTGCGCAGTGGCCACACCCCTGACAACAGCTTCGACTGGCTGGCTAAACCTGGTGAGGGTAGCCGTGGGTCTCAAACCCTCGGTGACCTAGGTATGTCTACCTGTGCACGTGAAGACTGGACTCGATGGACTGAGCGGAGGAACCACTAGATGGTCAACGGTCAAGAAGGCAAGTCTCAGCAAAGTGTGGTGGAACGCTAAGGGCATGACAAGACAGACAGGACATCATGGCCATCCACTGCACAAGTCTCCATCACCAGCCGTCTCGACTCTGTCGTGCATCTGGATCATGATGGTCTCGGGCGAGAGAGTGAGATCGACGAACTGCGCAACTCTTTCTCACCTAAATCCAAGTCACCGCGCAAGTCACTTTTTTCATCCATCCCATCCCATAACTCACATCACCACCAAGTCCTGTGGCGACAGGCAAGCGATGAAGCGGCAGGTGTGGGTACACTGGGAGCCGTAGCCGCGACCCTGCACACAGGCGGCCCAGGGCAATGGGTTGTTCTTCACCGACACGGAGCACAGGTGGAGTCCGGCAGCCCCCTGGGTGAGTGAGCAGCCCTTTTTAGGAGTGCACTGCTCACCTCCATGGCATGAGGAAGGGGCTAGAAAAGGTGCCCTAAACATTGCCTGCTCCAGCCTTCCCTAGCCAGCTTACCGCTGCTGGTGGGGACCCTATACCAGCGGTCGAAATATAAAAAAGAAATTGAGGATAGTTCCTCTCACATTGGGCGCATGGAATGTGCGCACCCTCCTGGACAGAGATGATGCAAATAGACCTCAGAGGAGAACAGCCCTGATTGGTAAAGAACTCGCCAGGTATAACATAGACATCGCAGCTCTGAGCGAGACAAGACTTGCGGGCGAAGGTGAGCTCTGTGAAAAAGGCTCCGGCTACACATTCTTCTGGAGTGGCAGACCCAACGAGGAGCGGCGTGAAGCAGGAGTTGGTTTTGCGGTGAGGACAACCCTTGTCGGAAAAATGACTGGACTACCCAAGGGACTGAATGACAGGCTCATGACCATGAAACTTCCACTGTTAGCTGGCAAGAAGCATGTCACCATCATCAGTGCATACGCCACAACCATGACCAACCCAGATGAAGTCAAGGCAAAGTTTTACGAAGAACTTCACGCACTCATTGCCGACGTTCCAAAGGAGGACAAGCTCATCTTGCTAGGTGACTTCAACGCAAGAGTTGGCAAGGACTACTGTGCCTGGGAGGGAGTACTTGGACACCATGGAGTGGGCCAATGCAACAGCAATGGCCTTCTTCTGCGTCAGACTTGTGCTGAACATGAACTGCTAATCACCAACACGATCTTCCGCCTCCCTACACGCAATAGGACATCATGGATGCATCCCCGCTCGAAACACTGGCATCTTATTGACTATGTCATCGTTAGGAAGAGGGACAGACAGGATGTAAGAGTGACCAAGTCCATGTGCGGTGCTGAATGCTGGACAGGCCAACGCCTCATCCTCTCCAAGCTCAACATTCGTATTGAGCCTAAACGGCGCCCGAATGGGAAGAAGGCCCCCAAACGGCTGAATGTTGCCAAGCTGAAGACCACCAGTGGCAAGCAGTCATTCGTGATTGCACTGGAGGAGCGCTTAAGATCCACCTTCCCGGAAAACCAGAACGTGGAGGCAGATTGGAATCGCTTAGAGAGCTGATTTACACCTCAGCTACAGAGACCCTGGGGCCCCAGACCAGAAAAATTAAGGACTGGTTTGACGAGAATTGCGAAGTCATCAAGCAGTTACTGGATGAGAAACACCAACTCCACCAAGCTTACCTCAATAACCAAAAATCCACTTCAAGGAGAGAAGCATTCAACAACATATGTAGAATTGTACAGCAGAAACTCCGTCAGATGCAGGACGATTGGCTCAGCAAAAAAGCTGATGAGATCCAATGCTATGCAGACAGGCGTGATTATAAGCACTTCTACGAAGCCTTGAGAGAAGTGTATGGCCCAACGTCCTCAGGCTCAAATCCACTTCTCAGCGAAGACGGCAACACGCTAATCTCGGACAAAGGGAAGATCTTGGAGAGGTGGGCTGAACATTTTAACAACATCCTTAATCGCCCATCGGCAATCAATGAAGAAGCCATCAATCGTCTCCCCCAAGTGCCAACAAACAAGGCACTGGATGACCCACCTACCTTGCTCGAGACCCAGAAAGCAATCTGTCTACTTTCAAGTGGCAAAGCACCTGGTTCAGATGCCATACCAGCTGAGGTATACAAGGAAGGGGTACCAGCCCTAACTGAAAGGCTCCACCAGCTATTTCTCTTGATATGGGAGCAAGAGAGGATCCCGCAGGATTTCAAAGATGCATCCATTGTACATCTTTATAAAGGAAAGGGAAATAGACTGGTTTGTGACAACCACAGAGGCATATCCCTGCTTTCTATCGCAGGAAAGATCCTAGCCAGAATCCTGCTAAACCGCCTCACAGCTCATCTTGACCAAGGTCTCCTGCCTGAAAGCCAGTGTGGCTTCCGAAGAGAGCGAGGAACCATCGACATGATTTTTGCTGCCAGGCAACTACAAGAGAAATGCCAGGAGCAGAACTCTGACCTTTTCTCCACCTATGTTGACCTAACCAAGGCATTCGACACAGTTGGCAGAGAGGGTTTGTGGAAGATCATGGAGAAGTATGGTTGCCCAAGCAAATTCATTTCCTTGGTTCAACAATTCCACGAGGGCATGCAGGCCAGAGTCCAGGACAGAGGAGAGTCATCTGACCCTTTTCCTGTCACAAACGGTGTCAAGCAGGGATGCGTCCTGGCCCCAACGCTATTCAGCATCATGTTCTCTGCCATGCTGACAGAGGCCTTCAGAAACGAAGATGTTGGTGTTAAGCTGAGGTACCGTACGGATGGCAAACTGTTCAACCTTCGGAGGCTTCAGGCAAAAACCAAGGTCAGGACAGACACAATCAGGGACCTGCTCTTTGCAGACGATTGTGCCCTCAATGCTGCCTCAGAGGATGACATAAAACGCAGTGTTANCCTGTTCTCCAGCGCCTGCACTAACTTTGGTCTGACAATTAACACAAAGAAGACTGAAGTCCTTTATCAACCCGCGCCTGGAAAGCCTTATGTTGAGCCCATCATCACTGTCAACAACCAGAAACTCAACGCAGTGAAACGCTTCACATACCTAGGCAGCACACTGTCACAAAATGTCACCATCGATGACGAAGTGAATGTCAGAATTGCCAGGGCCAGCTCCACTTTTGGCAGGTTGTACCCGAATGTCTGGAACAGAAGAGGCATTACCATCCAGACCAAAGTGAAAGTATATAGGGCAGTTGTGCTCCCTACACTGCTTTATGCATGCGAAACTTGGACCGTATATCAACGCAATGCTAAAAAACTGAACCACTTTCACACAACAAGCCTCAGGAAGATTCTGGGCATAAAGTGGCAGGACAAAACTCCAGACACCACGGTACTAACCAGAGCTGGCCTCCCCAGCATCTTCACCCTACTGATGCAGTCACAGCTTCGCTGGGCAGGGCACCTAACACGAATTCCAAATGAGAGACTACCAAAGAGACTCTTCTATGGCGAGCTCCAGGATGGCCAGCGGTCCCATGGTGGACAAAAGAAACGCTTTAAAGACACATTGAAAGCGTCTCTGAAAGCGTTTGCAATAAACCCAGATACGATGGAGGTAGCTGCGTTGGACCGGTCCACCTGGCGCCAATCCATCCATGAAGGTGCCAGTACATGCGAGGCAAAAAGGATTGACGCCGCAGAAAAGAAGAGGCAAGCCCGAAAGGCCCGTGCTGCCAACCCTCCATTAGACAATCAACTCATCCAATGTCCCTTCTGTTCCCGAACTTTCCGTGCCAGGATCGGCCTTGTCAGCCATCTGCGCACACATAGGCAAAACAAGCCCCAGCAACCCTCGGATGACTAAAGTGGTCCTCGTCGATTCGACGGACGAACGAACAAATAATATATGTATATACATTTTTTTTTCAACAAAATATTTGGGTAACTTACCGTCTTTGTGCTTCCTCAAAACTTTCTCTTTGAAGACTCCCTGTTAAAGACGAAAACTGATTAAAAATTATGAAAATATATATGTATACATATACAGTTGTACCAGCAGCATTTTCAAAATTTGGCGATTGGTCATGGGGATCGAGTTAACCGATGTTAAGTGGCAAATGTGACTTTTTTTGTGCTCGTGTTGTGAGGTTTCGGCAACTTAAAAAAATCGAATCAAACGACGAGAAAATACTAAGACAAAGAGAGAATTTGGCGGTTCCAATAAAAACCTTCGACTTAATGGGGTGGTCGACCTAAGCGAGCTCGAGGTAAGTGGGTTCCACTGTATATGTATATATATATATNATGCGGAAATTACCGATTATTTTCTCGATTAATCGGTTTTTTTATCTATGAAAATTTTTTTAATCGGCGAAATAGTAATTAAAACGAAGACGTTAATTTAAATATGTTTGTTCCGATTTATTGATAAATGATTAATTATAAATAATTATTAATAGTAAAATCTTAATCATTAAAAGAAAAGATTTTTAAGGTGTCACCTTAAAAATAAGCTCTTGTATTTAGATTTTAAAAAATGTTAGTTGCCTGTTTTTTGTTATTTTCATTAAAATTTTAGGTTTAATGACGTCATACACCATTCCTTTAAGCCTAATCAAAATTATCGATTCATTTTTCGGTAAGTTTTCAGAAGTTAACAAATAAATTTTAATAAATCGATATCAGCCCTAATTTATACATATATATATATTTAAAACAATATCATATGTTTTCGTAAAATTTGTTAAGCAATTTAAAGTGAATAATATTGCTAAATTTTGAAAATTCATCATATAATACTTATTTATTGATGTGATTAATAACAAATTGTGTTTTGTTTTTATTTTTTTTCAAATGAAATTCTGTTAAACTAATTATGAGTGTAATTAAAGTAAAATTTATAAAATTCCTAACAAAAAAAAAAAAATTATTTTAATACAATTTCAACAATATTTTTTTTTCTAAACAAACCAAAATTATACTTACGAATTTCCTGGCTAAGAGATGGAATTTCTTGGCTCAAAGATGTTGAAGCCATTATTAAAAACGTGTGTTAATCACAATCCTAACAGACAGTCAGCTATTTTAAACAAGTAGAGAGCTTACAAGCAAGGAATCGATATTGTAAAAAGTTTAACATGCACGTTCTTGTTCGCTAAATACAACTACACATATCACACCAGACTAAATGGCTATAAGAAATATCAGTTGATTCATACAGTTGTAGAGATAAAAAGTTCCAAGAACGAAGCTTTCACTTTATCTGGTTGACGTCCGAAAATAGGCACTGGGAATATATTTTTTATAGACTAGTCAGCAATTTTAAAATAGATAACAACTTTCAACATGTTCACAAATCGTTCACATAGCATTGGCATGTAATGTTAACCAGGACATAACTCTAACGTACATCCGGGTTAATGTCATGTCGTCTGCATCATAAAGTCTTATACAACCATCGAAGACTTATAAAGAGTTTATTATAATATTAAATTCAATCGAATTATAAAAAAGAAAGCATAGGTTTGAAATAACGTAGATTTGTTAAAAAAAATACATTGCGGCTGTAATGATTTATTGTATGTAATGTGTTATTTATTTTTTTTATTGCTATAAAAACATACATCGACACCCCCACAAACACACACATGCACAAAGTCAACATATTATAAAACACACACACACAAAAAGTGTTCTACCCCGTGACAATGTTCAGTTTCCAAGGCATTTTCTTTTTATTCAAGAGTTAAGTTTTTTAAAAAATTGTTTGAGAATTAAGCGTTACTTTCAGAAATCTGGTATTTTAAAATAATAAAATATTTTTTTAGATATAAAAGCATGTTTATAAACTACTTAGTACATTAAAGTACAATAACAAGTTGCAGAAAACAAACTAATTTAAATTGAGATTTTCATTATTGGTAGATTTCTCCTTGTAGGCCTATGTGTTGTTCTGACAGTTTCTCTAAAAGATCAGAACATACACATGATCAAAACTGCTAAGACCCATTCGTGGGATAAAATATTTTTTAATTGAACACAGCCCTTAAAACTTATATATGAAACCATGAAAATAAATTTTGTTTATTGCATTTCAAATAATGGGCAATGAACATGTTAATGATATCCGGATGCATTCGGCGTGATCCCTTTGAATGCATATCATTAAGTTGTCAAAAATAAAGTTCAATAACTATAGTCTCTGTCCAAAACTACCGTATATACTCGTTCTAACGCCAACTGTTTTGGAAAAAAATCTGGGGGAGAACGTTGAGAGTCGTGGTACGACCCTGGGGCATACATAAATTGAAAATTAGTGTTGTGAGGGTGTATTGAGAAGGCTTGTGTGAGTTTGTCATATCAAGTTGGCTTCATTTCATATTATACATCAGACAACGCCTCGCTTCTCTGTCAAGCATTATAGCCGTTATTGCAGCTTCACTTTCACAATATCAACATTTGCCTTGAAAATTCTGTTTATATTACGTCATTTCACGTAACGGCAAATTCCACATTTTTTTAAGGTCCCTTTGATTTCGACATAGAAAGTTCCGTTGATGAAAAATTTATTTTGATATTTAATTACTTTAAAAAAAAATAAAATATATAAAAAATAAACATTTTATTTGCATGTTAATACAATATGAAGCACTCTAGTGTATGCTGTAAAAATGACATAATCTTATTTGTTATTAAAATCTGCAAGTTCTTTAACATGAATAAAGTCTAAAGTAAAATATTATTTTGAGAGATTTAGCTAGTAAAGTCGGACCTCGTTATGTCGAGCTTCCATAATTTGTAAAAATTCTTCAGAATTAAATTCCGGCCAAATTTCATGTCTAATGTATTTCAGATCTCCTTAAATATAGAATTTTGGCTTGGACCTTCCGGAAGTCGAATTTTGTAAAGTTTTGGATCAAACAAAAAGTCTTAGTTCTCCCATCCCGTTGTGAAAGGACACAAGTGTAAGTGTAAGGGTTTTCTCACTTGGATTGGTATTTAAACACTAAGTCGGCTTCTTGTCTTTTAAAAAATGAGACACTGCCTCTCCTTAGTTTCAATTTTTTCTCTCTATTGTGACTGTCTCCTAACAACTATTATGCCATCCTCCCTGACTCGAAAACTCCATCAGTTGAATTTTTTCGGTCCCTTAGAGCTCTAGATAGAGAGGTTAGAAAGTATGCACTCGAAATGTTTACCATTTTTTGGATGCTGCCCTATTATTTGTTTAAGTCAGTTTGCGATTGGCTGACATCTTTTTTATTCTGTGCTCTTCAAAAAAAGGGTGAAAGTCACCTTAGTAATGGCAGTGCTAAAGAATGATTATATGCTGTAAGTGACTTTAGACAAACAGAGTAAAAAAAAAGAACAACTATTTTTAAACCTATTGATACTGACGTAGCAGTTTTTTAAATGTTGCTTCTTTCCTCTCAGACATGGAAATCTTCTCATTTGATTAAGAATAACCACGAGTATAACCTTGACACTGGAAACAAATGTCTTTTTTTTCTGATGTTTAAAAAAATAAATAAAGATCAGCATGATTTCGGTGGATATTATTTATGCCAAGGGTTAAAAATAGCCACTGTAAAGAACAAAAAAAAAAAAAAAAAAAAAAAAAAAGTTACTTTTTCAGAAAAGCGACTATTTCAAAAGAGTGATTGTAACAGCGACTTCCTTCTTAGCTGTTCTTGTCCAACCGCTCACCTAACACAGTATTGGCGATTAGACCCCTTGTTTTAGGAAAAACGTACACAAAGACCACAATTGTAAAAACTATATAAATGCAAAATATACAAAACAAAAAGAAAAAAGAAAAGAAAAGAAAAGAAAATACAAAAGCATTACAAATAAAAGTGTTCAAATATTTATTTAAAATATTAATTTTGCTTTATATTAAATGTAACAATTGATTACTTTGATTCACCTAAACACGCACTCATTCTCATATGAACAGCGCTAAGCAAAAAGAAAATTATGCTAAAAAAGCACATTTACCTTGTCTTAGCTTCAAAATATATAAATGATTTAGAAAGCATACTTTAAACAGAATAGAAAAAAACAAGGTTAATTAAATTGTGTGACAGTTATCTCTAATTGTGAGCAAATGCTCGTTCGTATTGTAAAAGATCATACTGATTTTTATGTTGCTGTGCAGCATTTGTACGTGTGTTCTTGTGATTTACTAATTCATTCGTTGAGTCAGATCTTTGCCTCGTAGCAGCTAGCTAAGGTTTGTTCATTTAAGGGCTTCCTCTCTCATTAGAACTTTGATACATTTGAGGATAAATGGATGATGATGATGATGAAGGGCTTCCTCACGCATTATGAAGCTTTGATACATCTGAGGATAAATGGATGATAATTTCAGGTGATATCTAAAAACGTTTGTGCCAAGTTTCGAGCTGATTGTTAGATCATGGCAATCATGAATCTTGTCGAGGTTTAACACTCAAGAAACGTACTGCGAATAATGACATTTTTAACCTCAACGCCAGATTCTCAACTCTCCATAATTATCCATTGAAGTAATTTTCAATAGGCAATACTTCTTGAGGGTAGCTAGCCTCCAGCTCATTCAAGGCATCGCTTATTTCATCCACAGGTAGAAAGGCAAGAGCAATGAGCATTTTGCAAGTCATTCGCACATTTGACGACGTAAAAGTAAAAAATACACACTTACATCATAACTTGAGCAAAATACAGGTTCAAGTAAAATATTGACAAAGAAAATTATGTTCATTTATTTGTTTTATTATATACTAGATTGTGCCGGGGCGACGTGGTGCCTGCGGAACCCACTTTGTTTAGGGCGCCTAAGGCGCCTACCTTTTTCAAATGCTCAACTAACTTGTCCTTTTTTGATAAATACGAAATATTAAACTTCCCTATATAACACTAAGCTTTTCTCTTTAATATCTTTACTTTACAGTAAATATGTTTTCCCAGAGTATCACTCTCACAACGCAGTAAATATACTTAACTAGGTTGTGCCAGGCGCCGTGGCGCCTGCGGCGCCCCCGTTTTTTGGGCGCCTACGCCAACCTTTTTTTTAAAGACCAACTAACTTGTCCTTTTTTGATAAATACGAATTATTAAACTTTATGAAATGTACGCAAAGTATTTATTTAATAATAATAATAGGGGTTGTATTTTGCGCACCGTATTTTGCGCACCGATGCACACCAAACAATGACGTCATCCTATTAAATATTTTTACAGTGCTCATCAAAACTAACTGCTGTAGACTGTGGTACATCTCTTGCGTTACGCGTTACGTTACAAACATACCCACACCACTGGGCTATTATATATATAATTGTATCAAATGTTATTTGGGGAGACAAGACAGATGCACTATATTTTATCAACTCCGACTGAGCTTGTGTTCCTTTGACAATTTTTGTTTACAACATTTCCTTTGCTATGGTTGTGTGGGTGTCCGAACCAATAACCGAACCCACACACTGGCTGTCCGAGTATAAACACAGGCGACCCACTGCTTCCCGGACACGTTACGGCGTCATATTGATACCGGCACCACTCTTGACCTGCCCGAACTTCTTTCAGAATTTCTTTAACGCCCACAACTTTACCAAAGCTGACTTTTTTTACCCAGCCATGGGGATAGCCCGTAATTGCAACAAAGTTCACATTTTTCTCGTCTTTGTATTGCTCAAAGAGTTCTCCTTTCTTTTTCTTTAATTTTTCTAATGCTGTTTCAAGTTTTTTAACTTGATCAATTTCATGGGACACAAATTCAACAGCACACCAATCTTCTTCACTGTCTTCAACTCGGTCAGTCTTTGAAATTTTGTGTCCATAAATGTGTAATTTGCCCTCAAACACTCCTGGTGAGTCGATTGTCATTCTGGCTTTGCAGGCATTGCTGTTATTCCCAACAACGTGATTGACAGTTGTAACTGTCAATATTGCGTAGCTCTGATGTAGGCCGTTGCATTCCGTACACGGGCAATCTTTGAAATTTACGTATCGAATATTTTGAATGAAACCTGTACCCAATATAGTTCTGGGCCTTGCTTTTGTGCCATCTTCAATTTGTATACTCCCAGTTAATGCAGCCAAGAGATAAATTAAATACAAAATCTCACTGTCCCTGTAATTCTCTGGCAATTTGTTTAAACTAAGATCATTGATGTCAACATATTCCTCGTGGTTGTTTTTCTTGCAGTTGTTATATTTTTGTTCAGATGTTTCGCTTCCTGTGATCACCTCTTCCTCGGTTGATCCTAAGAAAAACATGTACAACATTAGTAATGATTATATTATGTCAATTGATATATTTTGTTTAAAAAGTAAATAGAAGTAATTAACGTAGTTTTACAAATAAATGCCACTAACTGACAATAAGACCCTCGGCGAAAACTTAATGTTTTAGTTTTATATCAATATATATACCTGTATATGAATTTGTTTTTACTCATATATATATATATATGTATATGTATATAAATATGTTTTTAAATATATACATTATAATTGTTCAGAAAGACCTCACCGTAGTTCTGAGCCATGACATAAATAATTATGCTATTCACTTATTTCCTGATTTTTAAATTGGATATATGTATTTGTTGTGGTAACCAGTCAAATTGTTCTCCATATATACCCTGAGCAAGTATATTTTTAACCATTACCCAATTGGGCAATAATGGGACTTAAACGTAACGTTCTTCCGGGAAGAACATTTTCGTTATAATAATTGTCATTTCGAGGAAAAAAAGATCAATGCGTTGTAAAAATCAGTGGTTCGAATATTTGTGGGTTCACTAAAATATGTATTAAGGTAGACATTTTTAAGTTACTAGCAGAGACGTCGTGCATTGCTACAATTTAAGTAAAATTAATACATTTAAAGAAAGCAATAGTTAAATGTTTTAAAAACAATTATTTAAGAAAATTTCTCAGAAGTTTTAGACCAAAAAATCGCCCGCAGTATGGCAGGCCAACCGCATACATGAAAAAAAAAAAAAAAAAAAAAAAAAAAAAAAAAAAAAAA
>MUZC01000814.1:186941-196951 GCA_002072015.1 Radix auricularia | reverse complement strand
AAAAAAAAAAAAAAAAAAAAAAAAGAAAAGAAAAGAAAAAAAAAAGAAAAAAGAAAACTACTGCAAATGAAATATTTTTTTAAAAAATTAACAAGTGCACATTTTAGACGTATATATAAATGAAACAATTTAAATATAAATTTGTGTGTACGTTTTTTTTACCTTTCAGTACTTGCCATTTAGCCGGACAATTTGTAAAGATGCTCAGCCACAATCAACCTAACCTTGGTATCACAAATAAGGACATACTATGTGTGGAAATAGCTGCTCTATGTCATGATCTTGGTATGTTCCCACAATAAGAAAATCATATCATCAATATTTTGTAGACCACATCATAGTTAAATGTTAAAAATATATAAAACAAGTGGAAGTATAGACTGTATTTCAAATGTATATGTTCACTCTCTTGTTCAGTTTATCTTACTTTTTTTAAAAGATAGTTTATTTAATACAAACATTAAAATAAAATACTTATACACTAAGATTTTAAATAAAATTGTAAGAGACAAGAACGAAATTTCACCAGACATAAAAAGGAAGGAATATTCATTCTTTTAAATAAAAAAAACATGCGTATATCAAATTTCCATTATAGATAATACTGAAAATATATTACTTGTAAAAATTGCCTAATTTCAAATCTATTTTTGTTTTGGTAGAAAACTGTCTGTGTCTTGTAAACAAATATTATTTCACAATTTTTTTATTCAAAACGAATTTCAGGTCATGGGCCCTTTTCTCACTTTTTTGAGGAAGAATTTTTGAAAGATTTCAAGAAAAAATCGGTACTAGATCTATATATCTGTGGAACCTAATTAAAAAATGATGAAATTTAAACATATTTAAAATGATTAAAATCACAAGAAATGGAACCTAAATATAAAAAAAGTACAATTGCATACATGTAACATGATAGTAATTAAGATATGATTGGTAGAGGGAAAGATCACATGAGGAATGAATCCCCGAAAGGCAATACCCCAGTTAGATAATTGGAAGTGTGAGAGAAAGATGGCAGGACGTTAAACTGACTTCATTTATGTCTAAAATGTATATATATATATATTATTAGTGTTGGATTAAAGTTTAATAAGTTACGAAGGACTTATGTGTTTTAATGCAAGTTGCAATTTGTCATTAACATGCCTACAAAAGTGAAAGAGGTCCAACCAGAAACGCTACATAGATATCAGTTACATAGATATCAGTTACATAGATATCAGTTACATAGATATCAGTTACATAGATATCAGTTACATAGATATAAGTTACATAGATATCAGTTCCATAGATATCAGTTCCATAGATATCAGTTACATAGATATCAGTTACATAGATATCAGTTACATAGATATAAGTTACATAGATATCAGTTACATAGATATAAGTTACATAGATATCAGTTACATAGATATCAGTTACATAGATATCAGTTACATAGATATCAGTATATAGATATCAGTTACAATACACAGTTTAAGTAAAAAAAAAAAGAAAGACATCATTTGATTTTATTTACATTTGTATTATTTCAAGCATGAATCGATTTCTGTTGAAATGTTCCGTCATCTGGTTGAAGTCAATAAACTGATGGAAACAGGCGGCAAACTGAAAGAATTTGGCCTCAACCATCAAGACATTAAATTCATTGAAGAGCAGATAGAAGGGAAACATTACAATGACGATGAGGTCGGTTAATTTTTGTACAATTTAAATAATGGTGTTCATTTGTTGTTTTTGCTATTGTTTCATATCTATTGCGTCATCAATGTTCTGAGTCCCACTTAGAAATACCAACTAGGAAAAAATAATAAAATTTGATACACTTGGGTTTCAATAAATATAAGACAAACAACAAAGTTATAAAACGTTTTGAGAAAATCTTTATTTTTAATCTGACCTTTTTATACACTTTTCGTTCTTTAAAGCCAGCCTTTTAAATATTTATAGAGTATAATTTTAAAATTAAAAAAAATGAATGTGACCATTGAATATGTAATGTTTTAACAATAAATTAAAACACGTGCACACATTGTTCCATTTAAAGTGTGTCTGTAATTTAAAGGCTTTTATTATCATAATAATTTGGAAAAAAATTGTATTTTTTAAAAAATAATTAATACTCCAAATGATTAATCTCTATGAGAATAAATAACATAAATTATAAAAAAGGGAAACACAATAAATTTTATAAAATTATTTAAGTTTTTTAATACATAGGGGGCGCGGTGGTCAAAGTGTTAGTGCACTGCGGCACCAAAAAAAAATTAAAATAAAAATAAAAATCGGTCACAGGTTAAAACCCCGGTTCTGGCACCCCTACGGGTAGATGATGCTCGTTAAAACATTGGCTGGTAGTTCATCTAGGAGAAGGAAACTCCGAATATAAATCCTCCGCTGCCTTGCGGCTATACCTGCCTTGCGGGAAAGGCTAAGGGAGTAAACCCTGAAAGAAAATCAGGACTTGGAGCACCTACAGGCGGTCTATACATAAGACTTATGTACATACCGGCAGCTCCTGCGACGCCAATGGCAGCCAAGCTGCATCGACGCAAGTCGTTCCCTTGGTTACACCATTGACGTGGAGAGGGGGGATATGTTGTATGGGCAGCAGCTAATTCTCCATAATACCCGCCCAGGCTTGCATCACCTCTGGAGAGGACACTCCAGCGTCGCCGCAAGGTGTCGACAAAACACGGGAAGCAGCAGTTACCGGTTATAAGCCAAAGCTCAATTGACGTAAAGCTAGGCGCCAGGGGCTGCTTCCGACGGTGGGAGAGATTACCAATGTCTCACTGGACAGCTACCGCCCGCCTCAAACTGGGCAGCCCCCAGTCAAATAGGTGCTATCCCGTCATGGCCTGCCTTCTCCACTGGGTGCGTGGCGATTAGAGTACCACTCAACAAGTGGGCCACTAAGCCCTGCACCAAGAAATACAAAAAAGAAAAAGAAGACCCCAGCTCTTCGAATCGCTAGCTGGAACGTGAGGACTATGTGTCCCGGCATCACTGATGATCTACAGTCCATAAACGACACACGGAAGACAGGAATAATCGATAGAGAACTTAAAAGGCTAAAGATTGACATAGCATGCCTTCAGGAGACCAGGCTCCCAGACAACGGTTCACTCAAAGAGGCCAATTACACCTTCTTCTGGCAAGGCAGACCGAAAGACGAACCTAGACAGCATGGTGTGGGTTTCGCTGTTAAAAACACTCTTCTACCATCCATTGAACCACCGTCATCAGGCACGGAGAGGATCCTCACTCTAAGACTCAGAACAACTGCGGGCCCAGCAAACATTCTTAGTGTGTATGCCCCAACACTCTATTCAACTCCGGAAGAGAAGGACCAGTTCTATGGAGCGTTAGACCAGGCAATAGCCAGCATCCACAAAGACGAGGCAATCTATCTCCTAGGAGATTTCAATGCTAGAGTGGGGAGCGACCACGAAGCCTGGCCCACCTGCCTTGGACTATTTGGAAGAGGAAAGTTAAATGAAAATGGACAAAGGCTTCTGGAATTGTGCTGCTCACGAGGCTTGTGTGTGACCAACACTTTCTTCAAGTGCAAGGATATACATCAAGTATCTTGGAGACACCCTCGATCCCACCAATGGCACCAGCTGGACCTCATTATCACCAGGCGTGCACATCTAGCTAGCGTCCTACTCACTCGCAGCTATCACAGTGCCGACTGTGACACAGATCATTCCCTTGTCGCCAGCAAAGTACGAATAATGAAGAACAACTCGTACCACACAAAGAAAAAGGGAAGTCCACGAATCAATACCTCCTGCATGAAAGACCCTGCGATAGCGCAGCTGTTCATAGACAAGGTGAAGGAAAGTCTCTCAAAGATATCCCCATGCGTCACCATTGACTCCAAATGGACGCATCTGAGAGACACAATCTATACATCTGCAATACAAGCCTCTGGCAAAAAATCTCACAAAAACACGGACTGGTTTGATGAACATTGGGACGAGATGAAACCCGTCACTGAAGCAAAAAGGAAAGCTCTTATGGCTTACAAGGAAAAGCCTACATCCGACAATTTAAATGCCTTAAAAACAGCTAAGTCACTTGCCCAAAAGGTTGCACAAAAATGTGTCAATACCTACTGGCTAAAGCTCTGTTCCAGTATACAATCAGCTGCAGACATGGGCAATGCGAAAGTCATGTACGAAAACATCAAAAAGGCAACGGGCCCCTTGACGTCAAAAGCTGCTCCCAAAAGTGGAGAAATTATTCAAGACCAGGCAGCACAGCTAAAACGGTGGGTTGAGCATTATCTGGAATTGTATTCAACAGTTACCACAGTCTCCAGCACCGCTCTAGATGACATCCCAGATATGCCACTCATGGAAGAACTTGATGTCGTGCCCACACAGGAAGAGCTGAGCAAAGCAATCGACGGTCTAGCTTGTGGAAAAGCGCCTGGGAATGATGGAATACCACCAGAGGTTCTAAAGAGTGGCAAGACAGCGTTACTCCAACCATTGCACGAGATTCTGTCCCTCTGCTGGGAACAGGGCTACATCCCCCAAGACCTAAAGGATGCAAATATAGTGACACTATATAAAAACAAAGGTGATAGGAGTGATTGCAATAATTATCGCGGCATTTCACTCCTTAGTATTGTAGGAAAGACCTTTGCCCGCGTTATACTAACACGTTTACAAAGCCTAGCATCCCGCGTCTATCCAGAATCTCAGTGTGGTTTCCGGTCCGGTCGGTCTACCATAGACATGGTGTTCTCCATACGACAGCTCCAGGAAAAATGCAGAGAGCAGCAGATGCCACTATACATTGCATTTGTGGACCTTACAAAAGCCTTCGACTTAGTCAGTCGCAACGGGCTATTCCAAATACTGGCAAAAATTGGATGTCCCCCTCACCTACTTGCCATCATCAGACAGTTCCATGAAAATATGCTTGGCACAGTACAGTTCGATGGAGCTAAGTCAGAGGCCTTCCCTGTCAGCAGCGGAGTTAAACAAGGTTGTGTACTCGCACCAACACTCTTCGCAATATTCTTCTCTGTACTTCTTCGATACGCATTCAAGGATAGCAGTGAGGGAATCTGGTTACATACCAGAGCTGATGGAGGACTTTTCAACACTGCCCGCCTCCGAGCCAAGACCAAAACGACGGATGTCCTAATTCGAGAGCTACTATTTGCGGATGATGCGGCACTAACAGCACATACAGAATCTGGTTTGCAACAACTCGTGTCAAGCTTCTCCAATGCCTGCAAAGAATTTGGTCTGCAAATCAGCTTGAAAAAGACAAACATCATGGCCCAAGACACTCGACCTCCTCCTACCATAAATATCGATAATGAAAACTTGGAGGTTGTGGACAGCTTCACCTACTTGGGATCCAAGGTCTCCAATACACTGTCCATTGAAGAAGAAATAAACAGCAGAATTGGCAAGGCAGCCGCAACAATGGCTAAACTAAATAAGCGGGTCTGGCAAAACACCAAGCTAACGGAGAAAACCAAACTGTGCGTCTATCGAGCCTGTGTCATCAGTACACTACTATATGGGAGCGAGACATGGACCACTTATACATCACAAGAGCGTAAGCTTAACAGCTTCCATTTGAGATGCTTGCGCCGCATTCTTGGTATTAAATGGCAAGAAAAGGTGCCTAATAGTGAGGTCCTAACGCGTGCCAATACCCAAAGCATGTTCTCAATTCTTAGTGAAAGACGCCTGAGATGGCTAGGACATGTCAAAAGAATGAGCCCCGGCCGCATTCCGAAGGACCTCCTATATGGTGAACTTGCTTCAGGAAAGAGGAAAACAGGTCGCCCACGCTTGCGATTTAAAGATGTCTGTCAAAGGGACATGAAAGCAGCCAAAATACATACAAGTGACTGGGAGTGTAAGGCAGAAGACCGATCTACGTGGCGCACAGTTGTCAAAGAGGGCGTCATAACAGCCGAGGAGCGAAGAATGGAGGAGGCTGCAGACAGAAGAGCTAGGAGAAAGGCCAAAACATTTGGAAGCACAGAACTCGTGTGTAAAAACTGTGGCAAAGACTGTCACTCAAGGATAGGACTGCACAGCCACTCGAGAAAATGCAACCCAACCCAACGGTGATGCACCATCGTCTCGCGAGACGGAAGGATGCCGAATGAATTAAAAATCAGAAATATAGCAAAAAAAACTTCATCTATTAAGACACTGTGTTTAAACAACGATTTTCTTTGCATCCTATCAATGAAGTCTAAAATACCCTGAAGTTTCACTCCAGAAATAAATGAAATTGTTCTATCGCGGTATGTCGCGCAGTGCGTATATTATAGAACATTATAAGTACGTTTAGTTAAGTCTCATATTTTTATATTAAAAAGATCTTTCTTTTTTTCTTTTTTTTTTCTATTTTTTTAAACACGTATTGTTGTTTTCTTTTTTTTCGGTGTTTGTCTTTGTTAGTCAGAATCTCTCTTTCGTAAAATCACTTAAATTCCGATAACTGTAATAAATATTTTGAAAAGTGCAATTATTGTCAGTCTGTTAACCATGTAAAAATAATTTGAATGTGCAAGACACCAGAAAACTGCTCCATCAGGCATATTACCATTTCTAAGTGGTTGTCAAAAGTCTTCCGGCATTAAGATCGTAGTTCCTTCTGTGATTTAATCGCTTGATCTCAGTATTAATATTTCAATGTTTAATTCTTTTAAAAAATATTAAGGAAAAAAAAACCCAACCTTATAACAATTTGTATTTTCGTCCCAAATTATAACAATCCTTTCAGGCAACAGTTAAGAACATAAAGACCATTTGAAATGTAGCTTCCTGGAAAGTCGTCTTTGTATAGATTAAAGGTTAATTTTAAAGCGCAAATAATGTTGTAGCAACTTGTCACATTCCTCAGTTGTTGGCAAATAAAAAAAACAGATTCTGTGATTTTAAACTTTGGCAAAAAGATTTACGGACAAAACTTTTTGTTGTCATTCTTTGAGTGTCGATAAAATATAAATGGTTGCTTACATAATCGCTTATAATATCACTACATATTCATAGAACTAAAGCGAGACATAGTTGCATAAACATTTTCAATTAGCTACTTTAAATCATAGAACATATAAAATATAATCGCGCTTTAGTCATTTAGTGGTATTCATTTTTTAAATGAAACTAAATAATTAAATGTGCGAATTTTCATTGAATATTAATGCTTATGATTAATCTTTTTATTTACGAATGAGCCAACAAAGTCATTTTAAATTTACATAGGTCTGCTATACTTGAAAAGGGACTTTTTATTTTTTTAAATATATATTTGTAGAAAAAAAATCAATTTAAAAAACTTAATTTTCCAGACATGGGCAAGGGTAGGACGTTGCAGAGAGAAGTCATATTTGTATGAGGTAATATTCAATAACGGTTGGTGCATTACATTAAACAACAAATATAGCAAACTGTGTTGAAATGTAATGTTTCTGTAAATTTCTAGAAATTATTACTCCATTGTAAAAACTACTTCAACATTATTTGTATTTAAATACTTTTAGTTTTTTTCCCACATTGTTTCAGCTAAAAGGACGTTTTAAAAAAAGAAAATAACAACAACAAACAAACAAAAAACACTTTTTTTCGTTTTATTTAATATATTTATTACATCTATTACAAACACGCAATTCGTCAGCTATTCACATTAATTTTGAAAAAAAAAAGTAAAGTTTGTGTAATGTACCAACAGTTACTTTTAACAATCTGATACCTTCAAATAGTTTCAAAAACCTGTAATATACATGCTATCTCTAGATATCTTTTAACAAACTTAATCAATCTCTCAATAGTTCACAACAATGGTAATACAACTCTCTACCAACAGATAGTTTCTAACAAACATTATGCAGCTCTCTACCAACAGATATTTTCCAACAAACGCAATACATCTCTCTACCAACAGATAGTTTCCAATAAACGTAATAAATCTCTCTACCAAGAAATAGTTTCCAACAAACCTAATACTTCTCTCTACCAACAGATAGTTTCCAACACACCTAATACATATCTCTACCAACAGATAGTTTCCAACAAACCTAATACATATCTTTACCAACAGATAGTTTCCAACAAACGGAATGGCATAGATGTAGACAAATGGGATTACTTTGCACGGGATTGCCACCATCTTGGAATTAAAAACAACTTTGACTACACAAGATACATGAAGTTTGCCAGAGTTATCGAAGTTGGTGGTCAAATGCAAATATGTATTCGAGACAAAGTAAGTCCTCAGATTTAAACAACTGATCCCGGTTTTTTATGTTAACCAACTAAAAAATTCAGATTCTATTTTCATCTTTTTTTTTTTCAACATTCTTTTGTTAAATTTAAAAAAAAATATTTTACACTTTTTCTGTCAAAAATGCATTTAATGTAGACTATTTTCTTTTAATTCTTTAATAAATTGTTCGTGCACAGGAACTCGGCAATTTATACAACATGTTTTACACTCGATATACACTACACAAATACGCCTACCAACACAGAGTGAAGTGTGCCATTGAAGCGATGTATGATCGTTTTTATTATAATTATCTAACATACTGTTAACTTTTAGTGTGATCATATAGTAATATATTATTAAATGTACACATTTCTATGTAGCTATAGTAAGAAAACGAATGATATGTTTTATATCAATCCTTCATCTAATGACACAAAATAAATCATAATGAAAGTGAGTTCTTTATCCTATAATTAAGGAAATTTTAGGTACGGATTTGATCAAATTTACATAAATAAAAAAACATAAAGAAATAAAACTATTTAAAATAACATTAATAAACTTTTGATAAGGTTTTGTCTTTTTTTAAATCGATGAAAAATATAACGTAAGGGTTATGACATTAACTAAAAAAATTGTTGCATTTATTCTATAACATTATGTCAACATACGTATCTAAAGACTTGTCTCTTGTTATTGCTTTAGTCGATATCTAAATATTAAGAATTTTTTGTGTTTTGCTTGCAGGTTAACCGATGCCTTGCTCAAAGCAAATGCACATATAACGTTTCCCGGCTCAGACAGGTATGGTCAAAAGTTTATTTTGGAATTATCTAAATTGGATACATACATATATATATTTACACACACACACATATATATATATTAATATATAACAAATTTCCATTACTCTAAAACATGTCGATATTGAATTAATTGTTAGAACCAGAAACAATTCCATAAGATTTATATATTTTACATCTCCTAAATCCGAATAATTTGAGCTTCCAACTCCTTAAGTCGAATGTTCCAAGGCATATATGTAAAACTAGTAAAAAGAAAATATTAATTCACCCATCCCACAGTAGAGGGATTCAAGTTATTGTGTGTGTGGGAGAGGGGGGGTTTTCGGTAATGTTTGTATTTCAAAGCTTTTCACTTTCTTTCATAGGAAACATCATTCACAGCCTCTCCTCTCTCTTATCAAGCCATCTTGCTTGCATGGCTCTTCCCTCCCCCCCCCCCACACACACAACTCGCCACCTAACAATATCAACAATGTTCTTGATTAATATGTGCCTATAAAGCCAATTTCTCACTTTTGAAAACTCCTTAATTCATTTTTTTTTCGGCCACCTTTACGTTTCCACTTAGAGAAGTCTCATGCAAACCAAATTACAACAGTTTGTTTATAGTTGACTTTATTTTTATTTGATTATATTGGTGACACATTCAAAGCCAGATAGAACAGATGTCTTTAAACGTGTAATCACTTTTTGTTCCACAAAAATAACCCTCTAATTAATAATTTTACATTGTTTACTCTAATCATTTGAGACGACTTTACAAAATAAGTGAGTGCCATGAGGATATGGAAGCCTACAATCAACTAACTGATAATGTCCTCTTCAAGATTCTCTGCTCGAACAAAAATAACGAGGAAATGGAATCTGCTAAGAAATTAATTCAGAGAATATTTAGGAGGGAAATCTATGTGACAGTGTTTGAAAGTGTACCCGTGGAGCCCC
>MUZC01000814.1:167772-184696 GCA_002072015.1 Radix auricularia | reverse complement strand
TAGCATTTTAGTTTTATATCTTTGTTACATTTGTAAAAGTTTCTTTTTATAAAGCCTAAGGTTTTGTTTGATTTTTTAATAACTTCATTGACATGGGGATTCCAAGATAGTTTCTCATTTATTATGACTCCTAAGTATTTCGCATCTTTAGTTTGGGTTAGTTCTTTTCCATGAATGAAATATTTTGAATTTATTTGTTTCTTTTTCTTTGTTACTCTTAGCAGTTGACATTTTTCTGGGTGGAAGGACATACTCCAGTTAGTTTCCCATTTTATTAATTCATCTAAGTCTTTTTGTAAAATTTTGCTATCTTGTTCTGACTTGATTGTTCTATAGATTATACAATCATCAGCAAATAACCTAACTTTAGTTCCTGTTGAGATATTGTTGGGTAAGTCATTTATATAAATTAAAAATAGTAAGGGACCTAGGACAGTTCCTTGTGGAACTCCTGAGTTAACCTTTATTGGTGTAGATTTAGAACCATTAATTATTACAGTTTGCTCCCTACCCAATAGGAAATCTTGGATCCAGTGATGTAAGGGACCTGAGATTCCAAAGTATTTAAGTTTTTTGAGTAAACTAAGGTGGTGAACTTTGTCGAATGCTTTTGAGAAGTCTAGTAATATTGTATCTATTTGATCATTATTATCTAAGCCTTTTGATAGATCATCTATTAGGCCTATCAATTGTGTTTCACATGATCTGTTCTTTCTAAAGCCATGTTGGTGTGGGCATAGGGCATTATATTTGTCAAGGTGGTTAACTATTCTGCTATATATTATGTGTTCCAGTAATTTACATGTGATACTAGTAAGTGATACAGGTCTGTAATTACCAGGGTCTGACTTATCACCTTTCTTAAAGAGCGGCGTTACATAGGCTAATTTCCAATCCTCGGGCACTTTACCCTGGTTTAGAGAGGCTTGAAAAAGAACTACAAGGATTGGGGACAGTTCATTGCATTATTCGTTTAATAACCTGGCAGGTAATTCATCTGGGCAAGTAGCTTTGTTTATTTTAAATTTTTTTAGGAGTGAATGTATACCTATCTCATCTACAGTTATGTTACCTATTTCTTCCAATTTATTTAAATTTATTGAAATTTCCTTGTCGCCTGAGGCAGAAAATGATGATGCAAAATATTTGTTAAGGATATTAGCTTTATTCTGATTATCATTATAGGTTTTATTATTTTAGCCTTTTAGTGTGGCTATACCTGAAGGCTCCATTTTTTTTAGATTAGATAAAGGACCATAAGTTTATATTGGTATCTTTAGTTATCACATTGTTTATATAATTATTTTGGAGGTTACGGCTAAGTTTCTGTGTCAGGTGCTTATTTGTAAGTATTTTTTGTGTATCCTTTCTAAATTGGTAGCCTTAAATTTCTTAAATAAATTCTCCATTAGTTTGCAATACTTTTTTTTAATTTTAAATTGAACCAGCATTTATTAATTCTATTTGAAGTTTGTTTTTTTTTGGAACATTCTGATCCATTATGGTTTTTGGATTTTTTTTTCCTTCCATATTTCTTCTACAGGGCTAACTTTGCTGAATTTACTTAGGAAATTGTGTTGGAAATTAGAAGCTGATTGGTGTAATTTTATTAAATTGCATTTATTCCAAAGATATATTGTTCTTCTAGGCATCTTATTTATTTTAGTTTTTATTGTGTTGGTTACCCTAACAATATCATGGTCAGACAGCCCAGGAATTATTGTGCAGTCTACTACTAGTCCTGGTCTGTTTGTTAGGAATAAATCTAGTATTTTGTTTTTCCTAGTTCCTTTTTTTTCTACTATCTGTTCTAGGTTTATGTTGTTTATTGTGTCTAAGAAATTTTCATTAATTGTTTATTATTTTGGTGGCTATCGATTGTATATTTTTTCCAATTTATATCTTGAAGATTTAATTCACCAATAGTCCAAATTACAGCCTTTTTATGATTGTTTTTAATGTAAATTAATTGACTGCAGAGATTCTTCATGTATTCTATGTTTGTATTTGGTGGTGTATATTGACTGGAGTAGTAATAATTATACACTTCTCTTAGATCTATAACTTAATATAGTTGGAGTAGTAATAATTATACACCTCTCTTAGATCTATATCTTAATATTGTTGGAGTAGTAATAATTATACACTTCTCTTAGATCTATATCTTAATATAGTTGCTGTAGGATTAGTTATACACTTACCTTAAATCGTTATCTTAATAGTGTTGGAGTAGTAATTATTATACACTTCCCTTAGAACTATATCTTAATATAGTTGAAATAGTAATAATTATACACTTCTCTTAGATCTATATCTAAAATTACAAATCACTATTGTACTGGATGTGTAGCAGTAATAGAAATATACTACAACTATTTTATATAATACTGACACTCCTTCTATAGAAATTTACTACAAATATCTTATATGCTACTGACGCCCCTTCTATAGAAATGAACTACAAATATCTTATATGCTACTGACGCTCCTTCTATAGAAATTTACTACACATATCTTATATGCTACTGACGCCCCTTCTATAGAAATGAACTACAAATATCTTATATGCTACTGACGCTCCTTCTATAGAAATTTACTACAAATATCTTATATGCTACTGACGCTCCTTCTATAAAAATATACTAAAAATATCTTATATGCTACTGAAGCTCCTTCTGTAAAATATACTACAAATATCTTATATGCTACTGACGCTCCTTCTATACAGACGATTTTTGCGTCTTACGGTTCGTATGGATTGTGTTTAGTTCTTCAATGTTAGTAAAGTTTTAAACAATGATATTATATAATAATAGAGTATTTTCTTCTCTTGATTCTTCGGGCAACCCAAGACACGCAAGAAATCAGGACGTGAAGAAAAAAACCCACTGTATATAACGTATTCACAGCACTGGACCAAAAATTTCCATTTTCTATATTTTTCACACCGACTGATTAATATATAATATATAAAACAATATTTTATATTTCCATAATCTTTGATTAAAATCAAGGTTTACTATAAGATGTTAACAATAAGAAAACAATACAAAGATTGTTAGACTAAATTTAATGAAAAGGTTTGCGACTTTACAAAAATAATTATTATCTATTAAAAAAACAAAAACGCGTTTTATAATGTCTGTCATGTACTCTTGCAACAAAGAGACAATTACCAAATTTCAAAATTTTTTAATGGTTTAAACAGCATAGTTCTAGGACCTGGAGCGTAGAAATGTTATAAAAATTTGTGATAAGAGTTTACAGCCGATTATTACTTGACATAAAATAAGTCAAATGCTACGGAAAAAAATAATTGCAACTTGGATTATGATGGTTATTAACAATCAAAACATAAACAGTTAACATTCTTATCTTATACGTAAAAAAACAATATTTGTAAATGATTGTTATATAAAAAAATAAGCAGTTAACATTTTTATCTTATATTTAAAAACAATATCAGTAAATGATGGTTATATAAAAACATAAACAGTTAACATTCTTATATTAGACGTAAAAACAATATCAGTAAATGATTGTTACATCAAAACATAAGCAGTTAACATTGTTATCTTAGATGTAAAAAAATCTAGTATGAAAAGATAAACGTATCCATGTTAATGCATTGTCTTGATAAATTCGTTAATGGGGGAAAATTAATAGAAACAAGAATTATTAATATTTATTTTCCCTTTTTACATTCATATGTAGAGATATTATTCCCTCGATGATTATTGCCATGAAGGAATACTGAGATTTTTCAGTGAGAACTTTAAATGAGTAAGCGTGTAATAATTATTGTAGTTCTTATGGTTTCATCTGGTATTTGTAACTTGTAAAGATGTATATTTAATTTGTTCTAAAGCTACTTATATATATATATATATATATATGTGTGTGTGTGTGTGTGTGTGTGTGTGTGTATTTCGACGAATTATTATTCCACAATTTTACACAAGTTTTGTGAAAGTACTTTGGAATTAAAGCTCATCGATAAAAATATTTCTTTGTTATATTTTTTTTTCTTCATTACAAACTATTTTCTTGACCTGTTTATCCATAATATTTATTAAGATGTTTTAATTGAAACTATTGAGTATCTCTTTCTTTGAACAAAAACAAGTTATTGTTTATTGTTAAGTTAGTTAAAATTACATTGTACATTAGTGATGGCGAACATACGACACACATAAACCAGTTGGCGGCCAAGGCTACCCGAGCCGTCACGTGACTAAAATATTATTTCTTTAATCAATCAAACTACAGTTATTCTGTTGAAAATAAAGAAGCGTTCTAGTCCTCCACTTGTCAAATTAGTAGTATGGTGGACCGGTAGGAATTTTTCAATAGTGAACTGAGTCCTACATGACCTACATCCCAAAATATTTGACATGAATTCAGTTAGTTTTATGCTACATGTCATCCAACAATATTAGAATAGAATAGACACTTGTCTTTTACTTGTCTTCAGAGATTTTGATGATCGTTGTCAGTAACTACTTTTACTTTACCAAACTATGTTCTTCATCGCTAAGTGCTGGTACTATAAATTCTTTTATTAAAAAAAATGTCGGGTGAAAATAATAATGTCAAATTTTTGTCCAACTTTTATCAATTACTTATTTAAAATAAAAACAACAATCGCAAATGATTTTCATCAATATTATATTAGTATCTAAATCAATTTCAATTATGTTGTTTACATTTCTATCTTAAATTTACCAATCTTATGAGACAGTAAAAATATAGCATACAATAGTTAAATCATATAGTTTTATTTGGATTTAGTGTTAACTGGATGGGACAAAAAAAACATTGAATTTGAATGTTATGTTATCCCTAGTTATAGGGATCGAATTAAGTAGCATGCCACTTAAATAAATAAATTTACAGCGAAAGCTCTATGTCTGTATGTTGAAATAGTTAATAATACATTTATATTAAACGTAATACAGAAAAAAATATAGTTCCCGCAAGTATCAGTGATTATTATAGTTCAAATGTGTTATTTATTTTAAATATCTTCGTGTAAACTTCAGCTTAAGTTATTAGAAAAGCATTAATTTTAAAAAAATTATCTAACAAAAGTTTATGATAATGTCTCTCTGTATTGTAGAAGTTTATTAATTTTAAAATGATTTTAAAAGAAAAGAAAATTCTTGTCTTCGAAACTAAATTAGCTCAATTACAACAACGTGTTAATATATTATAATAGCACCGATGCTTTTTGGTGCAGAGATTACCGACCATTACGCAATAATGGCAATTAGATGTTACAATCCAATTTTATTATAAAATAAAGATTTCTTTCTAAATAAATAAATAGAGACACTCTTTCTACACCAATATAGTTAAAAATATTCCTAAAGTACATAAAATAAAGAAAAATGCCAATATTTATACAATAAAAATGTCAGCCAGAATAACCATTTATTACAATAAAAATGTCAGTCAGAATCACCATTTATTACAATAAAAGTGTCAGTCAGAATCACCATTTATTACAATAAAAATGTCAGCCAGAATCAACATTTATTACAATAAAACACATACAAATTTTTGAGGTAGAAAAAGATTGTTTATTTTTTACTTTAAAAAAACCAACTTTTATGACGTCATTGTCTCTTGTAAAAAAAACATTTGATACTTTTTCTAATACATCTCTTCAGGATATTTGAGATTTAAAAATTAATTATCGCATGCCACTTCATAAATGTTTTGGAGGGGGGGGTGGGTCACGTGTTAACAGTGTATATGTGAATAGAACTACTCCAGGACTTACGAGTACAATTGTATTTCTTGTCTACTCTGCAATAAACACACATTTCACTTCTATAGATAACAATTTACATATTTTTCTGAATGTAAGAGTTATATTAATTTGTGTGGTATTGTCTAAACTTTAAAGAAATTAAATAAAAGTATTGAACTGATAATTCAATCCATATAGTTTTAGACTAAAATAATGATGCACATTGATGTATTTCTATATTTTTTATAAGTGTTCATTTATTCATTTGCAATAAAATCATTGGAGATTATAAAGCAAATAACTTTTATAATAATTATTTTATAAACTTAGTATTAGTTAAATATTAAATGTGTATGTATTTAATTTTTAAAAAAAACAACATCTCTACGGGCCATGTGGAACCATGGTCTGCCTATTCACCTCCTGCCTATCAGAATGACCCATGGCACAAGACGTAGAATTAGCAGATTTCCTAGCCAAATATCCAACATTTGACATTTAGGGAAACAATGAAAGGGGCTATAAAAAGGGTGGAATTCAAAATTAACCACTAAAAAATGTAGATTTAGAAAACAAAAAAGACGACAAAAGCAGAAAGCTTCACGTAACTTGACTGTCTTCACAATATATCTAAGGGAGAGTTAAAGACACGATACGCCGAATAAGCTGAAGACGACAAGCATTTGGAGATTTAGTGAGTCGGAATGTACAGACAATAGAAAAGAGAGGGACATTAATGGAAATGTGGCAAAGAGAAGTTTTGGTATTGTTGAATCATTATGTCGACACTACAATCTTAAATAATAAAAATGACGTCATAATCTGTAGCAGTGTTATATCCTCTAAACAACATGTTCAATTTTCCCGGTGACAGGTTATGTCAGTTTGAACTTTTTACCTGGTACAGCTGTTCAGGGTCATGAAGCTTCAAAGTTCAAGCTGTTAATAATGCATGGCTGGGTCTCTTCATCATTATAATTTAAAAATAATTTTTATTATATATTACTAGCAAAGATTTTCAGGTCACCGCAACTTAACCAATTATTTATTTTAAACTCAGAGTTTATAAAGTAGGTTATATTCATTTCTACACTTCAATTGACATGAATGTAAAAGCAAAATTTGAGGGCAGTTTGTGCGCAGACTGTTGACCAAAACAATGATTCAGATATTTTTATGTTAATCATTCCTCAATGGCCTTGACTTACATACATGTATATACTAAGACCTTACATACATGTATTTACTAAGACCTTACATAATTGTATATACTAAGACCTTACATACATGTATATACTAAGACCTTACATACATGTATATACTAAGACCTTACATAATTGTATATACTAAGACCTTACATAATTGTATATACTAAGACCTTACAAAAATGTATATACTAAGTCCTTACATAATTGTATATACTAACACCTTACAAACATGTATATACTAAGACCTTACAATCATGTATATACTAAGACCTTATAAACATGTATATCCTAAGACCTAACAAAGATGCCTGTTATAAAACATTGTCACGAACACATCGGTAAATTTTATTATTTCTTTTGTATTTGTGTCTGTGTATTGTCTATTCTTGTTTATTTGTATGTGTCTGTGTATTGTCTATTCTTGTTTATTTGTATGTGTCTGTGTATTGTCTATTCTTGTTTATTTGTGTGTGTCTGTGTATTGTCTATTCTTGTTTATTTGTGTGTGTCTGTGTATTGTCTATTCTTGTTTATTTTGTGTGTGTCTGTGTATTGTCTATTCTTGTTTATTTGTGTGTGTCTGTGTATTGTCTATTCTTGTTTATTTGTGTGTGTCTTTGTATTGTCTATTCTTGTTTATTTGTGTGTGTCTGTGTATTGTCTATTCTTGTTTATTTGTGTGTGTCTGTGTATTGTCTATTCTTGTTTATTTGTGTGTGTATGTGTATTGTCTATTCTTGTTTATTTGTGTGTGTCTGTGTATTGTCTATTCTTGTTTATTTGTGTGTGTCTCTGTATTGTCTATTCTTGTTTATTTGTGTGTGTCTGTGTATTGTCTATTCTTTTAATAATTTTTGTTATACTAAGTATACGTGTTTTATGAAATTTAGATAATATAATTGATTTAATATTAATTTATAACAACATTAAATATTAGATTTATTGCAGTTTTTCGGGGCCTTAGTAATTACGATACGTTAGAATTACGATAATAAATAATAAAAGATACGACACTGAGCATAGCATACGCCGCGGACTTGCTCATCAAAGTTATTGCAAAAATGCGAATGAGGCTCAGAGAACGGATACAAACAGAAGCACGAAGTAAGGAAACAATTGAGTGAACGTGGAGACGTAGGTCATCACAGCGGTTGTTGTTATCTGCCCTTAACCTTTTACTACCATCCCTTGCCAACAATATACTGTGATTTGTTGGTGTTACCTGTCCTTCACCCTTTACCAGGGGCGGATTAAGACTGCACGGGCCCCGGGCTGCAATCAAACGGGGGCCCTATCCAGCCAGGATTCTTAAAATAAAATGATTGTTAACAGCTATTATAAGACTGTAACTAAATTTTAATAATGAAAAAAAAAACGAACACAAAGAAATAACTGTTTGATGTGTTCGCGGTAGTTATAATTTAGTGTGAAAAGAAAAAAGTATTTGCCCGTGACGAGAATGGAACCCGACACCGGTAGCACCCCAAGCATGTACCATGCACACTCGGCCAGCTGAACTTCTGGAAAAGTTTAAAAAGATAAACTTTATTTTATATCATGCGAAATGAATCAATTTAAGTTTTTCGATTATTAGGTATTGTCAATACTATCATGTCTGAACGCGATAAGTTGTATAGATAGTATTTATTAATTTATTATATTTTCAAGGGTTCGTGCGAACTTTTGTACACTTTAAATATAAAATATAAAAAAGTTTGAGAGCCCCTAAACCGTCGGGGGCCCGAGGCTTTAGCCCGTTCAGCCCCCCTCTTAATTGGCCATAGCCCTTTACTATCATTCCTTGCCTACCATATACTGTTGTTTGTTTTGGTCAACTGCACTTCACCCTTTACTACCCTCCCTTGCCAACCATATACTGTGATTCGTTGGTGTTACCTGCCCTTTCACCCTTTACTACCATCCCTTGCCAACAATATACAGTGATTCGTTGGTGTTACCTGCCCTTCACCCTTTACTACCATCCCTTGCCAACCATATACTGTGATTCGTTGGTGTTACCTGCCCTTCACCCTTTACTACCATCTCTTACCAACAATATACTGTGATTCGTTGGTGTTACCTGCCCTTTACCCTTTACTTTACACTTGCCCTCTGTGATATTTTTTCTCCAACGGGGATAATTCGTTATGCTCATTTGAGCTCGTTCGTTTAAGAAAAGTGTATAAAAAGATGGCAGATTACTGAATAACATTTTAAAAAAAAATAAAGTTATACAAAATTGTTAATAATATTTTGTTTCATTGTAATAAAGTCTCCTCTTGATAGTACTAATACTTTATAGACTTATGATTTTATAAATAACTATCGATTGTTTGACACAAGACAAGAGACAACATTTTCTGTATGATAATACTAATATTTTGTTTACCTCAGTATCTATGCTCTCCACAAAATTCTACAGATATTTGCTCTCATTTGTGTTATAATTTAACTTTTAAAATATTGCCACACTTTGATCTCCGTTACATAATCAAATCATTTCAAAGTTAGACAATTTTAATAAAGTAAAATGATATATATTTAAGCTGTATTATAAGTTTACTTTCGTGCTAAATAGGATTATTTTGTGTAAGTAGGTACCTATTATTGTAATGTTTTTAAATGCTTATAATTTTTTTTTTGTAAACTAAATATAAAGAGTTGGTTTATGATTATTTTTTTTCCACTAATAGGACACATTTAATAAATTATTAGATTAATTTACATGTATTATTAATGTATAACCATAAATAAATCACGATAAATGACGATTAATTATTTAGCGAAATATGTTAAGTATCAGTAATTTCATAACCCAAAAGGTTTGTGACATATTATAGCTAATCTTTTCTGCTATGGCAGAAATAAGGAAAAAAATCATTTTATTTAGGTAGACACGTATACAAAAATAATAATAATCTTAGGGAAAAGTGTGGTAGAAAAAAAATATTTTTAGCACATTGGGAAAAAAACAGAAATCTTTTTGAACTTTTCCTCGAACTTCTATCATTATATTAATTTATAACGGTTAAAACTTTAAAAATTAATCGATTGATTATTCATTTATTTCCCCCGTGCAATTTACAGGTATTTCCAACATCGGGATAAATATTTACATCATATTTACACCACATCACAAATTAGTTTAGAATATAAAGCTACTCTCAATTGCCTTTTCATATAATTTGAGATTTTTTAAAAGTACATGCTAGGTCAAATTAGGAGGACATATGGCACGCATGACACAGTTGGCACCCATCGCTTCATTAGCCGGCACGCATCCCTTTATCAGCCAGCACGCATCGCTTCATTAGCCAGCACTCATCGCTTCATTAGCCAGCACGCATCGCTTCATTAGTCGGCTTGCATGGCTTTATTAGCCGGTACGCAACTAAAATATTACTTCCTAAATAAATAATTTTAACAAATCATTCTATTAAATATAAAAAAAAATTATAGACCAGGGTTTCTAAGACTTTTTAGTATATTTGCCCTAGAGCACTTTATGCATTGCCCAGAAACAATAGAATTTTTTGCCTGTATTGATGTGGTACCGACACGAGACACCATATGGTATAAATAACAATCAACATTTGACTTGAATTCAGTTACCTTTATGTTACATGTGATACCGACACGATGCACCCTATGGTATAAATAACAAAATAGACTTGATAAGAATTTAATTAGTTTTATGCAACATCTCATTCAACAATATTAGAATAGAATAGTCACTTGACTTTTACTTGTCTTCCGAGATTTGTATGATCGTAGTGGGTAACCAGTTTACATTACCAACCTAAGTTCTTTATCGATAAATGCTGGTAGGTAGTAGGAATTATTTATAAAATTTTGCTTGAGATTAAATGATATCAAATTGTGGGTATAAATTATCAGGAAATATATTTAAATATAAGTAATTTTGTTATTGTTAATTAATTAAAAACATTGTAATTTTTTGAAAGAAATATCATTGTCCTTATAAAACAGGTTNAAATTTTAATTTCTATTTTATTGATTAAAATTATATTAATCGATAACAAAATTAACAAATAATCGAGAAATTAAACGATAATTTTCGCAGCCCTATAAAATAGCATAAAATACAGGCAAGATTATGTTTTTTCTGATCTAATTTTAAATAGTTGGGACGAAAATTATTATATTTGAATGTTATTGTATCCCTAATTATAGGGATCGAGTTCAGTGGCATGCCACTTGTATATAGATATAGTATTGTTATTAATTAATGTACGCTCTGAAATATATTTACATCAATATAGCTTCATCTTAATAAGTTAATTTTAAAGGTAACGAAATAATAAATAATGTAATAAATAAATTGTATTATCTTTTATTAATTTATGTGTGTGAACTTCAGGTTAATTTACTAAAAAAAAAAAAAAAATTAAAATTTGAACTAACACAAGTTTATAATAATGTCTCACGGTATTATATATCAACTTTAAAATTAGATTTTAAAAAAATGAAATTCAAAACTTCTAGCCTACGTTCTTTAAAGTACAACACAATGTTACCATATATTTCTATCGGAGCGTTTTGGTGCACATATTACGGGCAATACACAATAATGCGCATTAGAAGTTTCAATGTAAGACTTTTTTAAGATAGTGTTCTTCATCAATGACTAAATATAGACACAATTTCTACACCAATACAATTTGAAATAGTGCTGTAGGACTCAGAATATGTGTGGATCTATAAAAATTGTGTCATTTATCAATGTTGAAGGAAATAATCTTAAGCCTTGATTGGTATTTGTTCAATTACCATGATCTTCCATTCAAATTAAAATTTATTGGTCATAGCAATCATCACATTTATTTCAACTTTCCAATGATGATAGAACTTTTAAAAGTTTTTGTTATGGCTTTAATGAAAGAAGTCATTTGTTGTTATCAAAAAGTATTATGTAACTATTGTTTAATATATAAGTTTGTGTAAGTTTATTAACTTTAATCTAATAAGATGCTAACTAATTGTCACGAAATATACTTTCTTGGGCCTTTTTTTGACTGATTCCTTTCTATATAAATGTTTATGTGATTTTTTAAATAAAATCTTTAAAGAAAGTTTACAGGCCTTGACTTACTACTATCTTACAACACCAGACTTGTAAATAAAACTTTGTGTGGTCCTGTACTACTATCTTACAACACCAGACTTGTACATGAATTTTTGTGTGGTCCTGTACTATTATCTTACAACACCAGACTTGTACATAAAACTTTGTGTGGTCCTGTGCTATTATCTTACAACACCAGACTTCTACATAAAACTTTGTGTGGTCCTGTACTACTATCTTACAACACCAGACTTCTACATAAAACTTTGTGTGGTCCTGTACTACTATCTTACAACACCAGACTTGTAAATGAAACTTTGTGTGGTCCTGTACTACTATCTTACAACACCAGACTTGTAAATGAAACTTTGTGTGGTCCTGTACTACTATCTTAAAACACCAGACTTGTAAATGAAACTTTGTGTGGTCCTGTACTACTATCTTAAAACACCAGACTTGTAAATGAAACTTTGTGTGGTCGAGTACTGTCCGTCCTAAAGAGAGGCTTATGTTAGCTAAGAAATAATATTATCTAAACGAAGTTAAAAACTTTTGGGAAGGTAAGTTTTTTTAACATATACAAGGTGTCAACAATTCATGAAACTAATTCAAATAAAAAAATATATAAGGCATCTGTTTGTCATCAAGGGACATAAGAGTTGACTCCTGCTCTGTTCTAACCTTCCCCTATCTCCAGGCTCTTCTCTCTTTACTCGTAGTTGTGGTGGTGGTTTCTGATACTTGAATGCCATTGAAAATGTGTTTAAATAAAATAGCATATATTATGTGGTGTGTGGCGTATAAAACTAATTTGTGTCCATCAGAGGGCATTTATTATGTGGTAATTAGCGTATGCAATTAATGTTAATTAAACGAAAGTCCTGGTCTAACCAGAAATGTTGTATTCATTATCTATTCTGTAAGAAATATAAACATCATTTCTAAAGATATCGATTTATATATATTCCGAAAATGAGCATCATGGGTCTGAACCTCGGCACTGGCAAGGCCCTGGGACATTGTGCTAATCACACAATTCCTTGCTCGTTAGTGGTGGCTAAATGAAACTTGTCAACTCTACTTCACTTGTCCCATAGTCCGTTATGGACTGAAAAGGGAGTGAACACTTTGTTTACGTCTTTATGTATCTTGTAATTATATCAATTAAGAAACGATAACATGTGTAGTGTTGTCTACATTATATCAATTAAGAAACGATAACATGTGTAGTGTTGTCTACATTAAATCAATTAAGAAACTATAGCATGTGTGGGGTTTGTACATTTTATCAATTAAGAAACGATAACATGTGTAGTGTTGTCTACATTATATCAATTAAGAAACGATAACATGTGTAGTGATGTCAAAAGAGATCAGATAAGAATACTGAAGTGATGTAATAATGCCAACTAATTATTGCTATAGCTCAGTTGTGTTTGTATATTCATATAAAGAAATAATTATATGCATTTAAAAGATATAATTTTAATATCATTTATTTTTATAAACTCAATATTAATTAAAGATTAAATGTGTATTTAATTAGCAACAACAAAATAATGTAAACACACAAAAGAATTTGAATTAGCAGATGCCAAAGTCATGCTGTCCAACAAGCAATATTAAAATTATGAAATCCATTGACGGGGCTATTAAAGGGTTGGACCCAAATAATCCAAAGACAAGACGCCGTTCAAGAAAACAAAAACAAAAACCAAGCTGAAAACTTCATGTAATTTGCTGTGTTGTTAATTTGTCCGAAGGAAGAGATGAAGACAAGATACGACGAAAAACTTAAGACGACGAGCATTTGTACATCTAAAACAAGTGTGTAAATAATTCTAAATCTCTTTCATATATAAAATGAGAATTAGTAATTACAACATGAAAGAACTTAAGACGTCGAGCATTTGTACATCTAAAACAAGTGTGTAAATAATTCTAAATCTCTTTCATATATAAAATGAGAATTAGTAATTACAACATGAAAGAAGTCAGGCTGCTTGGATCAGACACAACAAAAACTACAAATAACAGAATGCAGGAATATATATAAAACATAAAAGTGAAGGACCAAATAAGATGTAAAGATTTAGTGAATTGGATGATGCACAGACAATAAGAAAAAACTAAAAATTAATGGACATGTTTGCAAGAGACATGTTAGTAATCTTAAACATTATGTCAATGCGTTTCATTCATAAATGAGTAACATGAAGTCATACCCTGTAACTGTGATGTATCCTCTAAACATGTTCAATTTTCCCGGTGCCTGGTTATGTCAGTTTGATCCGTTACTTCCTACCTGGTTCAGATCTTCAGGGTCACAGTGCCCGAACATTCAGGCATTTGAAAAGCGCAAGCTTTTGTCTTTTTATCAATGTAATATTTATACATATTTGTTTTAAATATCTTAATAGCAAACATACAATGCAAGTATATTTTTATTTAATTGGCTTAATAAATAACACACCTTTAAAAGAACTGGAACAAAACATTTTAATAAAGCACATTGTAATAACACTTTAAATGTGCATTAAAGATTGATTTTCCGTAGATCTAAATTTGCCAAAAAGTTTTCAATGAAAGTCGAAAAATTGAGCTCTAATGATTGAATGATTGTCAACGCGATATAAAAATGACGTCATCATGGTGTATTGTAGGCAAACACAGTGCTTTATAACAAACAAAAACATATCAGTTTATATTTTCTTATATTTCTACTATAATGAACATTGTCAAATAAACATATCAGTGTCCTAGCATCATGTCACTCACGTACAACATAAGGATATTTTTAAGTGGCATTAGTACACTGAGAACACAATAACTGAATAAGTGATAAGCTGTTTTATCAACACTGCCCATGTAACTTAGAAGTCCAGAGTTCAGATATTAGTGGCTGCATTGCACTTGGATGTTCACGGAATGTCTGGTCACTCGCTGGAGATCATCTGTCTTATTCCTAACACCAGATTGGTTTCTATCAGTCGAGCTCGATATTTGTTCTTGAGATAATTCAATGAAAATAATGAAAATGACGCTTCCAACATGTTAGTGCTTCACAATAGCATTAGAGGGTTTCTTGCTATTTCGCTTGGGATTCTCCACAGCTACATTCATGTCTCCAGTAGATATTTCCTCTCCTTATTTCTTCACAACCTGTGCGTTATTTTTTTTTTTTAAATTTCGATCAGTTCCATTTGGACATACACCGGACCAATCTCTGTCTCAACCAATTGTGGAGTAGCAATGAGTTTTATATTTTTAGATCTTGTCGACATCCTGGAAATCTTTCTACGAATTCCAGCAATATCGCTTCGAGGACACCTTAAAAGAGCGTAGCAGGAATTTCATCTTTTCTGATACGGTTACACAGAACAAGCACGATACAGCGAATGTGCGCATCACACGGTTTTTGCGCGTCAGTATTAGGGTCTTAGTTTATGGCCTGCCATCATCTGCTACAATGTATGTGTAAGAGTGACAACCTGCCCTAATTAGCTACAATACATGTATATGAGTAACACCGCCCTCATCAGCTACAATGTATGTATATGAGTGACAACCTGCCCTCATTAGCTACAATGTATGTATATGAATGACAACCTGCCCTCATCAGCTACAATGTATGTGTATGAGTGACAGCCAGCCCTCATCAGCTACAATGTATGTGTATGAGTGACAGCCAGCCCTCATTAGCTACAATGTATGTATATGAGTGACAACCTGTCGTCATCAGATACTATGTATGTATATTAGTGACAACCTGCCCTCATCAGCTACAATGTATGTATATGAGTGACAACCTGCCCTCATCAGATACTATATATGTATATGAGTGACAACCTGCCCTCAGCAGCTACAATGTATGTATATGAGTGACAACCTGCCCTCATCAGCTACAATGTATGTATATGAGTGATAACCTGCCCTCATCAGCTACAATGTATGTATATTAGTGACAACCTTCCCTCTTTAGCTACAATGTATGTCTAAGAGTGACAACCTGCCCTCATCAGCTACAATGTATGTATATGAATGACAACCAGCCGTCATCAGCTACAATGTATGTATATGAGTGACAACCAGCCGTCATCAGCTACAATGTATGTATATTAGTGACAACCTTCCCTCTTTAGCTACAATGTATGTCTAAGAGTGACAACCTGCCCTCATCAGCTACAATGTATGTATATGAGTGACAACCTGCCCTCTTCAGCTACAATTTATGTATATGAGTGACAACCAGCCGTCATCAGCTACAATGTGTGTATATGACTGACAACCTGCCCTCATCAGCTACAATGTATGTATATGAGTGACAATCTGACCTCATTAGCTACAATGTATGTATATGAGTGACAATCTGACCTCATTAGCTACAATGTATGTGTATGAGTGACAACCTGCCCTCATCAGCTACAATGTATGTATATGAGTGATAACCTGCCGTCATCAACTACTATGTATGTATATCAGCGACAAGCACTGCAAATAACGCTACAGCTGTCAGAGTTGTAATTACTTTCGCTATAACAAGGGCTTAAGAGTGTCAATGAATATTTCATATTTTATTTACAACTTAACATAATAAAGTATTTTAAAAAATTGAAAAAAATTGACCACAGCTGGTTATTATAATTTGAACATCTTATCTTATCTTATCTTATCTTAGATATACAGACGCTCCTTCTATGCAGAAGATAATTGCGTCCACAGACCATGAGAGATGATCTGTTGGCAAGTGATGCAGCGGTCACAGGCCACGGCTAAAGGGGTTCCACGCATTACCCCTGCCGCCTAACCATTGTCTAGTTAGGTACCCATTCGGAGATGGGTGACTCGGGGACTCCCCAGGCCGCGAGAACAAAT
>MUZC01000814.1:144829-159789 GCA_002072015.1 Radix auricularia | reverse complement strand
AGTAAACTACCCATCTAAACAAACATCTAGTAGTAAACTACCCATCTAAACAAACATCTAGTAGTAAACTTCCCATCTAAACAAACATCGAGTCCTGACCTACCGATGTCAATAGAAATATACTCCTAAAATATTTGATCCCAAAAGGAAGATTATTATTAAGCTTCCCATCACACGAAATGGCAAGTTTGAAAAGTAAGAGCTAAAACTTATTTAAAATTTCAATAGTTAAACATACTTAACTCAACAAAAAAGTCAACGTCCAAAAAGTCTTTAGAAATCTAGCATCACTGCTAAAGATGCAATTAAATTGTTAGTCTTTAGGACTTGTTTAAAATATAAGTCCAAAACACTGACGTAAACATAATAATATTTACAACAAGCTGTATATAGAGTCCAAGACCTTGGCCTATTCCGTTATTGTATGTAATGTTTTAGGAAATTTCATTCACTCCACCGACCAGGAAGTTTGCAGTCTGTAGTCGGCCCACCAAACCTTAATGTATATATAACTATGTCTATGGATAATTGTTCATCTATGCACATAGCAAATTAGTACATTCATTTTTGTGTAAGATATGATCATATCGAAAAAGTGCAATGGTTCATATGGACTTGAAATAGCAAAACAAAAAACTTGTAATATTACAAAAGTAATCAGATACAAGTGTTATTGCAATCACAATAATTTTACCAACCTTACAGGTAAAACATGTATATCTTCCTTTTCCAAAGATTTTAGCTTCATACAAGCGAGCCAAACACATTCTTATGCTAATTACTGTGGTTTTATGGCAGCGCGCTCGACAGCCATACCTTCGGTTAAGGGTTCGAATTCATGCGAAGGCTAGGATTTGGTCTCCGGACCTAGGACATCCTTGAGTCACCCAGCTTCTAATGGGTACCTAACACTAGTTAGATGGCTGGATAATGTCCTTGAGTCACACAGCTTCTAATGGGTACCTAACACTAGTTAGGTGGTTGGATAATGTCCTTGAGTCACCCAGCTTCTAATGGGTACCTAACACTAGTTAGATGGCTGGATAATGTCCTTGAGTCACCCAGCTTCTAATGGGTACCTAACACTAGTTAGGTGGCTGGATAATGTCATTGAGTCACCAAGCTTCTAATGGGTACCTAACACTAGTTAGATGGCTGGATAATGTCCTTGAGTCACACAGCTTCTAATGGGTACCTAACACTATTTAGTTTATTGGATAATGTCCTTGAGTCACCCAGCTTCTAATGGGTACCTAACACTAGTTAGGTGGCTGGATAATGTCGTTGAGTCACCCAGCTTCTAATGGGTACCTAACACTAGTTAGGTGGCTGGATAATGTCCTTGAGTCACCCAGCTTCTAATGGGTACCTAACACTATTTTGGTGGCTGGATAATGTCCTTGAGTCACCCAGCTTCTAATGGGTACCTAACTCTAGTTAGGTGGCTGGATAATGTCATTGAGTAACCCAGCTTCTACTGGGTACCTAACACTAGTTAGGTGGCTGGATAATGTCCTTGAGTCACCCAGCTTTTAATGGGTACCTAACACTAGTTAGGTGGCTGGATAATGTCATTGAGTCACCCAGCTTCTAATGGGTACCTAACACTAGTTAGGTGGCTGGATAATGTCCTTGAGTCACCCAGCTTCGAATTGGTTCCTAACACTAGTTAGGTGACTGGATAATGCGTGTAACACTCCTAGAAGTGGCCTGTGAAAACTGCATCACTTACCAACAGATCAGCCGTCATGGTCTGTGGACGACATTATTTTCTGAGTATGTGTAAAGAATTGGTTGTATATATACATCACATCAAAAATAATAGCTTGGTATGTAAGGCTACACTTAAATTGGTTGTATATATACATGACATCACAAAATAGTTTGGTATGTAAGGCTACCCTTAACTGAATGTTTATATAATTTGGGTTTTTTTAATGTACGTTCTAGATCAGTTGACTGACACAGTTAGCAAGCATCGCTTCTTTAGCCAGCACGCCACTAAAATTGTATTTCTTTAATCAATAATTTTTTATATTTTTTTTGAAAAAAAAAAACAACAACAAACTCAATTGAATATAAAAAAATATTTAATACCCAGTGCTTTTAAAACTTAATATGATTGTTGGCCAGCAGCAATAATTTGGCCTTTGCCCCAGGAACTGGTCCATTCTTTAGGTAACAACACGATCCCTGAATGGCCTACATCCCCAAAACATTTTACATGAACTTAATTAGTTTTATGCCACATGTCATCCTGCAATATTATAATAGAAAAGTCACTTGTTTTTTTACTTGTCTTCAGAGATTTTTATGTTCGTAGTAGGTAACTAGTTTACTTTAACAAACTATATTCTTTATTGATAAGTGCTGGTACTACGAATTCTTTTATAATAATGTCGCTTGTGGTTAAAAGATGTCAAAGATTGGGCTACATTGTTAAAAATTATTTTTAAAAATACTAATTGTAAATTATTTTGTCTGAGTACATTAGAAACTATTTCAGTTTAGATTATGTTGATTTTATGTTTATATCATAAATTAGTAAACATTGACTTGTGGAATAAAGAGACATTGTTATGGCTTATTTGGATTTTGTTTTTTAACTGGTAGAGACTAAAATCATAGCAGTTGAAAGTTATTGTATCACTAATTATATGACGTAAATATATGCCACATATATACACTTATAAATCAGGCAATCAAATTGATGCAGTTCAAAATACATGTACCCAAAGATAAAATGTTATACTTTACGTTCGTATCAATAAATATGAACAGTTGAAGTGAGAAACAGTATAAAATAGAGACAAGATTAGGCTTTTTTCGAAACTAGTGTTAACTAATTGGGACGAAAATCATGGCATTTGAATGTTATTGTATCCCTAATTATAGGGATCGAGTTCAGTGGAATGCCACTGACATAATTGTACTTTAAAGCAACAAAATATCGTGCGTTTCTAAAATTGTTAAACATACATATAGGTTAATCATTTTTAGATAATTTTCAAGTCTACGTTAGTGTAAATAATGAAAAAGTTAATAGGTTAATTTTATTTAAATTCTTTTGGTTTCAACTTTCTTTTAAAATTACTAAAAAAAAAGTTTATTAAAAAAAATTAAACTAACACAAGTTTATAAAAATTTCAAACAGTAAAGTATTTTATACAAAAATTAAAATTGCATTAAAAAGATTAAGTTTTGTGCCTTCTATCCTAACTTTTCTCAAGAACAACACAATGTTAACATATGTTTTTCTCGGAGCATTTTGATGCAGCGATTACTGACAATACACAATAATGCGCATCAGATGTTGCAATAAAATTATATCACAAGATAAAGTGTTCTTCCTCAAGTTCAAATCATAGACACAATTACTTCAAAGATTAAGTTTAAAATATTGCCGTTGTCATTTTAAATGACGTATAATGTCTATAAATCAGACACTAAATCACTTCTATAAATAATATCAATAGAATAGTTAATAAATAAAGTCAATAAATATCATTAAAAAAATCACACTTAATGTTAATATCCAAATTTAAATTAAAATAACTTATCATATTTTATAGAATTTGTTAGAGAAATTATTATTAGTTTGTGAAAAACTTAATTTTTTGAAATAGGGTGTTATCTCTGTAATACTGTAACGATTTCTTAAGTAACGTCTTACCAAATATTTACAAACGTCGGTTCTATTGAATTCACAAGTGTTATTTATGCATGACATGCTTCAAAGTACAATAATTAGAAAGAATTTTGTTGATTACATAAAAGGAGACTTACCTACTTAAGCAAAAACAAAGAAAATACCAGCATGTTGTTAAGTTTGTTGTTGAGCTTCTCGTTCATTAGGGGAATCCATCGGTCATCTTCGGTTTCTGTACTTACTTTAGGACATAACCACCTACAAGAGACCTCCAGGCATCTCTATCCTGGACCAGCCTCTCATACGCCACCTACAAAAGACCTCCATGCATCTCTATCCTGGGCCAGCCTCTCATAGGCCACATACAAGAGACCTCCAGGCATCTCTATCCTGGGCCACTTTCTCCAGATTCTTCCGTTCATTGCCAATTCTCTTAATGTCTGAAACTGATTCTCGGTGCACATTTTTTTTTGGGCGGACTCTTTTTCGTTTGCACTGCTGGTTCCATTTCAGGGCTTGGCTTATAATATTAGAAGCAGTTTTTTTAGTGTATGATCGATCCACCTACAATGCTTTTAAAGAATATCTTCCTCAATGTTTCTCGGTTTTGTCCACTCAACAATTCCCGGTTGCTGATTTTGTCTGGCCAGTGAATTCTGAGAATCCTTCTTTGACAATTGTTAATGAAGGACTCGATTCCGGTCCGGTTAACAGCCGTTGTTCTCCATGTCTCAATGATTCTGGTCAGGTTAACAGCCGTTGTTCTCTATGTCTCAACGATTCTGGTCAGATTAACATCCGTTGTTATCCATGTCCCAAAGATTCTGGTCAGGTTAACAGCCGTTGTTCTCTATGTCTCTACAATTCTGATCAGGTTAACAGCCGATGTTCTCCATGTCTCAACGATTCTGGTCAGGTTAACAGCCGTTGTTCTCTATGTCTCAACGACTCTGGTCAGATTAACATCCGTTGTTATCCATGTCCCAAAGATTCTGGTCAGGTTAACAGCCGTTGTTCTCTATGTCTCTACAATTCTGATCAGGTTAACAGCCGTTGTTCTCCATGTCTCAACGATTCTGGTCAGGTTAACAGCCGTTGTTCTCCATGTCTCAACGTTTCTAGTCAGGTTAACAGCCGTTGTTCTCAATGTCTCAACGATTCTGGTCCGGTTAACAGCCGTTGTTCTCTATGTCTCAACGATTCTGGTCAGGTTAACAGCCGTTGTTCTCCGTGTCTCAACGATTCTGGTCAGGTTAACAGCCGTTGTTCTCCGTGTCTCAACAATTCTGGTCAGGTTAACAGCCGTTGTTCTCTATGTCTCAACGATTCTGGTCAGGTTAACAGCCGTTGTTCTCCATGTCTCAACGATTCTGGGCAGGTTAACAGCCGTTGTTCTCCATGTCTCAACAATTCTGGTCAGGTTTACAGCCGTTGTTCTCCATGTGTCAACTATATAAAACAGCACTTTTTTCACCATATCATTAAAATCCTTACTTTTAACTTGCTGCCTAAGTCGATTGAGACATCAAAAAAAAAAAAAAAGTACTCTAACTATTTGTAAAAGAAAATAATAAATTTAAGCTTTATTATCAAGTAATACATATTATGGTTAACGTTTTCGGCTCATGTCTTCATCAGTACAAAATAAAAAAACATAAATAATTACTTACATTACATCATATCTATCTTAAAACATATTAGAGCCCATTAGATAAAATAGAAAACAAAAACAAACAAGGACCCAGAATATAGGAAAAAGGAGGAAGTTCTTGAGTTGTTGGAAGGCGGCTCTTGTTTTTCCGATCCTTAAATTGATATTGGCAATATGGTGTTTGGTGTGTTTGGTGGCTTATTAGAGAAATGTAAATTGGCAATATGGTGTTTGGTGTGTTTGGTGGCTTATTAGAGAATTGTATATTGGCAATATGGTGTTTGGTGTGTTTGGTGGCTTATTAGAGATATGTAAATTTGCAATATGGTGTTTGGTGTGTTTGGTGGCTTATTAGAGATATGTAAATTGGCAATATGGTGTTTGGTGTGTTACGTGGCTTATTAGAGATATGTAAATTTGCAATATGGTGTTTGGTGGCTTATTAGAGATATGTAAATTTGCAATATGGTGTTTGGTGTGTTTGGTGGCTTATTAGATACAAGTTCATTGTTAGTGAGGTGTTTGGTGTGTTTGGTGGCTTATTAGAGATATGTAAATTTGCAATATGGTGTTTGGTGACTTATTAGAGCCATATATACTAATAGTGTGGCATGATGTTTGGTGGCTTATTAGAGATATGTAAATTGGTAGTGTGGTGTTTGGTGGCTGATTAAAGTCATGAACATTGTTAGTGTTATGTGTTGTTTGGTGGCTTATTAGAGATATGTAAATTGGTAGTATGTTGTTTGGTGTGTTTGGTGGCTTAATAGATACAAGTTCATTGTTAGTGAGGTGTTTGGTGTGTTTGGTGGCTTATTAGAGATATGTAAATTGGCAATATGGTGTTTGGTGACTTATTAGAGCCATATATACTAATAGTGTGGCATGGTGTTTGGTGGCTTATTAGAGATATGTAAATTGGCAGTATGGTGTTTGGTTTGTTTGGTGGCTTATTAGAGATAAGTAAATAGGAAGTGTGGTGTTTGGTTGCTTATTAGAGATATGTAAATTGGCAGTATGATGTTTGGTTTGTTTGGTGGCTTATTAGAGATATGTAAATAGGCAGTGTGGTGTTTTGTGTGTTTGGTAGCTTATTAGAGATATGTAAATTGGCAGTGTGGTGTTTGGTGGCTTTTTAGAGCCATGTACAATGGTAGTGTAGTGCTGAAGGCTTATTAGAGCCTTGTACATTGGTAGTGTGGTGTGTTGTTTGGTGGCTTACTAGAGACATATACATTGGTAGTATGATGTGTTGTTTGGCGGCTTATTAAAGGCATGTACATTGGCAGTGTTGTGTTTGGTGGCTTATAAAAGTCATGTACATTGGTAGTGTGATGTGTTGTTTGGTGGCTTATTAGAGCCATGTACATTGACAGTGTGGTGTTTGGTGGCTTATTAGAGCCATGTACATTGGTGGTGTGGTATGTTGTTTGTTGGCCCATAACTCTGTATCTTGATAGGTACCATTTACAAGTAATCTGTATTTTATCCCGAGTATATGGAGGCGATGACTAAATCTATTTAATATATTATTAGATTAATATATAATAAAAGTAGGGCCCATAACTCGCTTATTTTGACAGTGACCAGAGATTCATTCAACTTCAGACCAATCAAATCTTTTATAATATCGCGCTAAGTTTTTAGCTAGCGACATTTTTTATATATAATATTTGAATACTTGATTAAAGATAAGTTTAACTAAAAAATATTCAGTTACAATAAGTTGTTATAACTTGATTATTATGTATGTACAAGTTTTGTCGTTAACGTAAAGGTCTAGTAACCCCTTAAACGTTTCTTAATTTATCGAATTTTCATTCTATTTATAAAACGTTTATAAAAGTTAAGGTAAAAAAAATATATGTTAAAAATAGGCCAAAAAATCTTTCTGCGAACTGCGGGCACTAATATATCCTGCGCCAAACTGAGGGTGCCAAATATCCTGTGCCTTATTGAGGGCGCCAAAATATCCTGGGCCAAACTGAGGGTCCTGAAATATCCTGCACCACATTGAGGGCGCCAAAATATTATGGGTCCAACTGAAGGCCCCGAAATATCATTGGCAAAACTGAGGGCCCAAAATTATCATCCGCTAAAATGTGATGGGCCAAGCTGAAGGTGCAAAAATATCCTGGGCCAAACTAAGAGAGCCAAAATATCTTCCGCCAAACTGAAGGCGACAAAATATCTTGCGCCAAACTGAGGGCGCCAAAATATCCTGGGCCAAACTGACGGCGCCACCATTAAATAGTGTTAATATAAAATCGTAAAAACTATGTTATTTATAATATTCCTCTTAGTATTTGCTCTTTTGTAAAAATGCAAGGGACATTGCACGTAAAAGGTAAGTGATAACCATAAAGAGCCAACTATTTTATTACAGTGGTATGCCACTTGAATTCTTTCCCTGTTAAAAGGTATACAAAATAGATCAGTAGATAAACCTTAGATTAACATATTCTATTTTTTATAGCTAAAGTAATCTAAGAAATAAAATAGTATAATTTTTCTTTTCATTTGTGTAGCTGTGTTTGCAAGTGCTGAGAAGAATTGAACTTCTTGTTTACGTTGAAACGTGTAAATAAATAATAATATTCTGACAAGATTATAACAAATTTGGAAAGACATCAGTAGAATATTCTGAACTTTTCATAAAATTTAATTCATTAAATAAATTTTAAACGATGAATTATTCATTCATTTATATTCGCAGAACTTTTTTACGTATATTATCAAGAATCGATTTCATATTTACATAACATCACAAAATAGTTTGGCATAGAAAGCTACTCTTAATTTAATGTTTGAGATTTTTAAAAAGAATATTTTATATCAGTGATTGAGGACCAATGGCACGCATGACACAGTTGGCACGCATCACTTCATTAGCCGGCACGCAACTATAATATTGCTTCCTTAATCAGTATTTTTTTTTAAAATGATCCCACTGAATATAAAAGTGTGTTGTAAACTAATGCTTCTAAAAGTTTTAGTAAGGTTGACGGGTAGCCATTTTAAGATAGCCCACAGACCAATGTCTTTTTTGCCTGTACTGACGTGGTATTAATAAGAGTAACCGTATTGCGCACATTCCAAAAAACAATGGACATAAAATTCAGTTACTTTTATGCCACATGTCATCCAACAATTTTGAACAGAATAATCGCTTGTCTTTTACTTGTCTTCGGAGTTTTTATTATCGTTGTCTGTAACTAGTTTACTTTACTAAAGTGTTATTCATCACTAAGTGCTCTTACTATGACTTCTTTTATAAATAATTTCGCTTGATTTTAATGGATGTCAAATGTTGGGATATATTTATATACTTTTTTATTAAGAAGGTTACTCGTCATTAAATTGTTATATATTATATTATGAATTCATAAATTAGAGAAAAGATTATGTGTTTTTTCTGAACTATTGATAGTTGGTTGAGACAAATATAATTACCTTTGAATGTCATTGTATCCCTAATTATAGGAATTGAATTCAGTGGCTTGCCACTGACATAAATATATGTGAATACGGTGGAATATGTATATGTTGAAATGGTTTAACATCCATATGGATTAACCGTAATAAGTTAATTTTACAGGTTACGTAAGTAAAAATAATGTAATAGTTCATTTGTATTATTTATATAAAAGTATGTGTTTTAACTTCAGTTTACATTGCTAAAAAAGTTTTTTTTTTTTTTTTTTTAAATTGAATAAACACAAATTTATAACAATGTTTCATGGTATCTATATATATAAAAATGAAAATATGTCTGTGTGTGTGTGTGTGTGTGTGTACATGTCCGTGGTAACTGACTAAACTATTCATCCGATCGTCATGAAAATTTTTAAGACTGTTGAGTACCCTCACGGAATGGTCACTGGCTACTTTTTTTCCTCAATCTAACACTAAAGGGGCGCCGGGGGCCCTAAATGTGATTTTTTGCTTATATGAGCTATATAAAAATTAGTTTAAGCGCTATCTACTTGCTAAATTGATGGATTTTAACCAAANCTTTATATCTTGCCCTGAATGGGCCTTGGGGCCCTTAATGTCGTTTTTCGCTTATATGAGCTATATAAAAATTAGTTTAAGCGCTATCTACTTGCTAAATTGATGGATTTTAACCAAATTTTGTAATTATATTCTTAATAGCCAATATTAAAATGCTATAGGTAAGTCATCTCCTAAGGGCTGCTCTTTTGGGGCTGGGGGCCCAAAATACCCGTTTTCACAAATGTTTAAGATTTTTTTCACTATTAAATTATTAAAGGTCTTGACAAATAGTGATAAATTTATCCATTATTATCCATCTTAAAATAAAAAGTTGTTTTGCGCTTTATATCTTGCCCTGAATGGGCCTTGGGGCCCTTAATGTCGTTTTTCGCTTATATGAGCTATATAAAAATTAGTTTAAGCGCTGTCTACTTGCTAAATTGATGGATTTTAACCAAACGTTGTAATTATATTCTTTATAGCCAATATTAAAATACTATAGGTAGGTCATCTCCGAAGAGCCACTCTTTTGGGCCTGGGGGCCCAAAATACCCGTTTTCACAAATGTTTAAGATTTTTTTCACTATTAAATTATTAAAGGTCTTGACAAATAGTGATAAATGTATCCATTATTATCCATCTTAAAATAAAAAGTTGTTTTGCGCTTTATATCTTGCCCTGAATGGGCCTTGGGGCCCTTAATGTCCTTTTTCGCTTATATGAGCTATATAAAAATTAGTTTAAGCGCTGTCTACTTATTAAATTGATGGATTTTAACCAAACTTTGTAATTATATTGTTTATAGCCAATATTAAAATACTATAGGTAGGTCATCTCCGAAGAGCCACTCTTTTGGGCCTGGGGGCCCAAAATACCCGTTTTCACAAATGTTTAAGATTTTTTTCACTATTAAATTATTAAAGGTCTTGACAAATAGTGATAAATGTATCCATTATTATCCATCTTAAAATAAAAAGTTGTTTTGCGCTTTATATCTTGCCCTGAATGGGCCTTGGGGCCCTTAATGTCCTTTTTCGCTTATATGAGCTATATAAAAATTAGTTTAAGCGCTATCTACTTGCTAAATTGATGGATTTTAACCAAATTTTTTAATTATCTAATATATAAAGCTGAAAGTTTGTTTGTCTGTTTGTCTGTTTGTTACCAATACAAATCCACACCGTTGGACCCAGGGTGGTGAAATTTTGCAGGGGACCCCACTTTGACCTGGAATAGGTCATAGGCTATGTTTTAACCCAAGTTGACCAGTGGGGGAATTTTTTTGCTTTTTTCCTTATATGAGCTATATAAAAAATAAAAATCACGTCAAGAATATTTGTGTCAAAATAGTGCGCACTGTGCAGGAGTATAATATTAACATTCCCTAAGCGGGAAAACCCCATTAGTTTTAGACTATAATATTTCCATGACATATCCCCAATCTTTACTTTACATTTAACTCAGGGGAATTAAATCTATACCCTGAAACTTATTGCAACTTCAAAAAATATGCAAAGTTGTTGAATAGCCTAATGTGACAATTATTGGCGGAAAATAATTTTAAATATCACACTCATGGAGGCCAGGGGCTAAAAAGCGTTTTTCCATTAGAAGGACTATATAAAACATGAAAATCACTAATTATCCTATTTAAAGCCTAGGCAGAAGCATGACACTTTGGGAAGTTGTTCAGTACACTTTTCCGGTGGTAACAGGAGAAAACAATATTGAAATTATGACTAATTTGGGCTGGGGGCCCAAGTTTTTTTTTTCTTCTATGAAAGCGGACTCATCACTTATTCTCCGATATCCCGTGTGGGTAGAAACATGAAACTTTACAAAGTTGTTGACTAGCCCATTATGACAATAATAATCGGGAAATTATTTTAAAATCCCACTTATGGGGTCCGGGGGCCAAAAATTTTTTTTCTCTTACATGGGCTACTTAAAATATGAAAATCACTACTTATCCTATTTCCCGCGTAGGCAGAAGCATGAAACTTTGCAAAATTACTCAGCAGCTTATTGTGACAATTTTTGTAGGAAATAATTTTAAATATCACACTCATGGGTGCCGGGGGCCTAAAAGCATTTGTTTCCATTACAAGGACTAAATAAAATATGAAAATCACTAATTATCCTATTTCCCGCGTAAGCAGAAGGATGAAACTTTGGGTAGTTGTTCAGTACACGTCCATGATGGTAACAGTTGAAAATAATATTTAAATTCTCACTTTCTGGGGGCCGGGGGGCCCGCATGTTGTTTTTCTTATTTTAACAAATTTACTCATCCCTAATCCTCTAACTTTCCGGAAGATGCATAAAACTTTGTTATGTTGTTGAATAGCCTCTTGCCGAGATTATTGGAATTTTTTAAAATTTAGAATTAAATTTCATGGAGCTGGGGGCCAAAAAATTTAATTTCTCCTTTTACTGAATATTGCAATTTTTCGTTTTTCCGTTTATGTAGAAACATGAGAATTTGGGAAGTTGTTTAGTACACTCCGGAAAATGGTAACAGGCAAAGAATATCTTAAGTATCACTCAGAGGGAGCCGGGGAGCCTCAATGTATTTTTTTAAAATATAAAAACTGATTCATCACTAATTTTCGGATTCCCCATGTAGTTAGAAGCATGAAACTTTAAGGAAACTGTTGAGTACACACCCGGGCTGGTAACAAGCGAAACAAATATTTAAATTNCACTCAATGGGAGACGGGGAGCCAAATGTATTTTTTTCTAAAATACAAAGTTAATCACAAATTCTTCAACATCCTGTGCAGGTAAAAGCATGCATATTTGGGATGGTAGCAGGCAAACTTATCACTCAATTGCAGTTTTTTCACCTTATATTAGCTAAATTACAAATAAACAAAAACTTTGGATACTCTGTAAATGCATTTTTTTTAAAAACTCGGAAGATACAAATTTGAAGACCTATGTTAAAATTCGTTTGGTCAATAAAATAATATTTTTTCAATCTTTTGTGACCCTTGGCCCCTAATCTCTTTTTCGTTAACGTTTAAAACATTTTACCATTCGTTACCACTCTATTTTTTAAATCAAATTTGGACTAACAAACATATTCATCATGATCCAAATGGAAATAAGCTGTTGTGTTGAACTATACAATTTGCAACCATAGGGCCACGGACCCAAATTTTAGTTTTTAAAAATAAGTTTTAATTTTTAATAGCAAAAACACATTTTAGGACTGGAGACCGGTTTGTTATTTTTAACATTAGTTATGTAAAAGGTAATGTAAAATTGTCTATTGAGTTAATGGATAAATTATTGAACAAAAGAGATTTTTAAAATAATACAATTTCCAATGGGGTTATGAACTTTTAACGTCTGTTCCAAGACGGTTTAGTTAATATATTTAGCATATCCATCACGATTTAGATTGAAATCAAAGGGATATTGAATTAGTGTTTACCGGTCCTAAGCGCTAACTGAAATCTTAAAATGCCGCTGCAAAGCGCGGGTAATTAGCTAGTTATATATAAAATATAAATAAGATTTTAAAAAATTAAAATTGTTAACCTTCTAAACTATATTCTTTGAAGAACAACACAATGTTAGCATATTTTTTATCGAAGCTTTTTAGTGCACATATTACGGGCAAAACACAATAATGCGCACCAGAAGTTACAATGAAATTCTAAATTGAATAAAGTGTTCTTTTTCAATTACAAAATATAGACACAATTTCTACACTATTATAATTTTAAATATTGCTGTAGTACTAAGTATATCTGTATACCGATTGTGTCATCGAAGTATGGTGAAGATAATAATGTATTGCCTTGATTGGTATACGTTTATTTACCATGGTCTTGATTTCGTATTAAAATATATTGGTCATTAGCAATTATCATTCTTATTTTTAACGTTTTAAAGTGGTAGTTCTTTAATAAGTGTTTTTTTTCTGATTTGAGCTTAAGTTTTAATAAATATGTATTCTGACTTGAGCTTTTAAAAAACAAGAACATTAAACTTTAATGAAAGAAATCATTTGACTTTATGAAAAAAAAAATACTATGTAACTATCGGTAATATATATGCAAGTTTTGGTAAGTTATTAACTTTAATCAATTATTATGCTAATTAAATGTCTCATAACATACATTTTTGTGACTATTTTCAATTGATTTCTTCCTACCTATAGATTTTTTTAATTAAAATAAAATGTTTAAATAAAGAAAGTTGACAGGCCTTCTATTAAATATATCTTACATTAAAACAATGTGTGGTACTGTACATGAAACTTTGTGGTCCTGTACTACTATCTTACAACACCAGACTTCTACATGAAACTTTGTGCGATACTGTTTCGGCTTGTTCTTTTTCATGAATGAAGTATTTTGAAATTACTTGTTTATTTTTCTTTGTTAATCTTAGCAGTTGACATTATTCTTGGTGAAAGGACATACTCCAGTTATTTTCCGATTTTATTAATTCATCTACGACTTTTTGTAAAATGTTGCTATCTTGTTCTGACTTGATTGTTCTATAGATTATGCAATCATCAGCAAATAACCTAACTTCAGTTTCCCTTCTCCTATTCCTCTTAGTTTTAGACTGGATCAATAAAGAATGAGAAACAATTTCAGCCCAAAAAATAAAGTAAACACACAATAGACTTGTAATTAGTTACTTGAGCCAATGACAGAGCTATACAATAGTTGGATTTAAAATAAATCATAAACAAGATGTTGACAAAGAAAACAAAAACAAAGAACAAACAGAAAACTTCATGTAACTTGACTGTGTTGTCAATATGTCTGGAGGAAGAGATGAAGACACGATACGACGAATAAATCTAAGACGACGAGCATGTGTACATCTAAAACCAGTTTGTAAATAATTCTAAACATCTTTCATATCTAAAATTAGAATTTGTAATTGCAACGTGTAAACATTCATGTTGTGTTGATCAGAAACAAAAAAAACAACATATAATTAACAGAATGCAGAAATTTATAAAACATAAAAATGAAGGTTCTGCTTAACAACCTTTCCTATTGCGCAATAAGGTATACATTACATTGATAAAACTTTTAAAAAATATATTCACGATTGGTGCGCATTATTGTAAACTCCTTGTATGAGACATAACTAGAATTTTGTATTTTTGTATTGTTTAGCCCTGCCTATTATAATGAACATTTAACATGTGAACATTATGACCATTGTGTAACCGCTGCTGGACAGGTCATTTGGGTCATCTTCTATTGTCAGTCTGGTTGTCACGATATCCTAATTTGGGCGAAGAAATGATTAACTCCTAAAAAAACGGCATTAATAATAGTCTGGTTTGTTGTTATTTTAATAATGAGATGATAAAATTTTTATCATTATAAAATGATAAAAACGGGGGGGGGGGGGGACCTATTCTTAATATTCGCATAAATAAGATTTAGATCTATAATTTATTTCTATGTTTCGGCTTTACAGTTTTTATGCTGGAATGCGAATAGGTAAATTAGTAAACTGTTAAAAATGGTACTCATGTGTGATAATTATTTTTATTATCCATAACAAATGTATTGTTTATGTTTATAATTTTTTTTACTGACCTAAAAAAATGATTAACTGAAAAAGTTTAGAGAAAGTTTACTACAACGAATGTAAGATTGATATTTTTAAAAAAAACTACAA
>MUZC01000814.1:73619-121427 GCA_002072015.1 Radix auricularia | reverse complement strand
TGCTGAGAAAGAGACCGCTGTAAGGTTGAGTGACCGTTTATATAGGCCTCTACTGTAGCGTGGCTTGACCGAAACGTTCTCATGTGATTGGTCAGTGGCGTGTACCAACTGTTAATCACGCACTGACATGCATGTCTTCGAGAAGGTTCGGCCATCCTTTACTATACTCATGCTACGGAATATTCCATGGTCCATCATGGATCTTTGTCCATCTCAAGGACAGCGTCCCTGTTGCGTGTATGGACCTACCCCTACCCTCAACGGTTCACAAAATGCAGAGGTTCTAAATGGGGGTGGGGAGGTATTCAACAACAACCACTCCACAACGAATCATATTTTATTCTGTGAAGGAACAACACAAGTGAACGGAAAAATTATTGGTGCCGCCCCCCCCACCACACATTTTTACATTTAATCCTAATACGCTTACCCTCTGAGATATTTTGACCCCAACGATAACATGAAACAACTTTAATGAAAAAGACATGGGACCAGGGGTGGATTAAGACTGCACGGGGCCCCGGGCTGCAATCAAACGGGGGCCCTATCCAGCCAGCATTCTTAAAATAAAATGATTATTAACAGCTAATATAAGACTGTAACTTAATTTTAATAAAGGAAACAAAAACGAACACGAAGAAAAAACTGTTTGAATTTGATGTGTTCGCTGTAGTTATAATTGAGTATGAAAACAAAGAAATATAATTGCCCTTGCTGGGAATAGAACCCGTCACCAGTAGATCCACGAGCATATTCTATGCCCACACGCCAGCAGAACCTGTCTTATATGTGAAAATTTAAAATTAGAAGCTATATTTTATATCATGTGAATTGAATCAATTAAAGTTTTTCGATTATTAGGTACTATCATTACTATCGTGTCTGAACGCGATAAATTGTTTATTGTATAGATAGTATTTATTAATTTACTATATTTTCAAGGGTTCGTTCAAATTTTTGTACAATTTTATTATAAAATATAAAACGTTTGGGGGCCCCTAAACCGTCGGGGGCCCGTGGCTTTAGCCCGTTCAGCCCCCCCCCCTTAATCCGCCATGGTCATAGGTTTAGGTGGACCTGTGGCACGCATGACACAGTTGGCACGCATAGCTTCATTAGCCGGATCGCATGGCTTCATTAGCCAGCTCGCATAACTTTATTAGCCGGCTCGCATGGCTTCATTATCAGGCTCGCATGGCTTCATTAGCCGGCTTGCATGGCTTCATTAGCCGGCTTGCATTGCTTCATTAGCCGGCACGCATCACTTCATTAGCCGGCTCGCATGGCTCCATAAGCAGGCTCGAATGGATTTATTAGCCGGCTTGCATGGCTTCATTATCAGGCTCGCATGGCTTCATTAGCCGGCTTGCATGGCTTCAATAGCTGGCTTGCATTGCTTCATTAGCCGGCACGCATCACTTCATTAGCCGGCTCGCATGGCTCCATAAGCAGGCTCGAATGGCTTTATTAGCAGGCTCAAATGGCTTCATAAGCAGGCTCGAATGGCTTCATAAGCAGGCTCAAATGGCTTCATAAGCAGGCTCGAATGGCTTCATAAGCAGGCTCGAATGGATTCATAAGCAGGCTCGCATGGCTTCATTAGCATGCTCGCATGGCTTCATAAGCAGGCTCGAATGGCTTCATAAGCAGGCTCGAATGACTCCATAAGCAGGCTCGAATGGCTTCCTTCATAAGCAGGCTCGAATGGCTTCATAAACAGGCTCGAATGGCTTCATAAGCAGGCTCGAATGACTCCATAAGCAGGCTCGAATGGCTTCATAAGCAGGCTCGAATGGCTTCATAAGCAGGCTCGAATGGCTTCATAAGCAGGCTCGAATGACTCCATAAGCAGGCTCGAATGGCTTCCTTCATAAGCAGGCTCGAATGGCTTCATAAACAGGCTCGAATGGCTTCATAAGCAGGCTCGAATGGCTTCATTAGTAGGCTCGAATGGCTTCATAAGCAGGCTCCAATGGCTTTCTTCATAAGCAGGCTCGAATGGCTTCATAATCAGGCTCGAATGGCTTAATAAGCAGGCTCAAATGGCTTCATAAGCAGGCTCGAATGGCTTCATAAGCAGGCTCGAATGGCTTCCTTCATAAGCAAGCTCGAATGGCTTCATAAGCAGGCTCGAATGGCTTCATAAGCAGGCTCGAAAGGCTTCATAAGCAGGCTCGAATGGCTTCATAAGCAGGCTCGAATGATTTCATAAGCAGGCTCGCATGGCTTCATTAGCGAATACGCGACTAAAACATTGTTTCTTTAATCAAAAATTTTAACGAATCATTCTATTAATTATAAATAAATGTTATAGACCGGGGCTTTTACAACTTTTCCGTATGTCTGACCTACAGCACTTTATCCATTGCCCAGAAACCTGCGAGCTGAAATTTTGTAGACAGACTCGTGTCGAAATTCAAAGATTAGCATTAGATATTAAAAGTACAGATAAATAGAATGTACTGTAGAAATCTAGATCTAATTGAATTATTGAGCTTTTAAATTATTTTATTTATATCTATATATCCATTAATTTTTTGAGATAGAGTGTCGTGGTGTGTATTATGTGTAACAAACTTTCCTGTAGCGCTATAAGGTGCGCATTATATTGACTATATATTTACAATATATTCACGATCAATGCGCATTAATTAAATTAAACATCTTTTACGAGACATATCTAGTATTTTGTATTTTCATAATGTTTTGCCCTTCGAATTATAATGAAAGTCTTTTGAATCTATAGTTATTTATCGTGTATAAAGTATTTATAGTGAAAATAAGAATTTTTACGGTGTTTTTTATATATTAAAAAGCTTTACTAATATCCTTCTGGACATACATCTTGTCACTAAAGTTGTGGGAGGTGCTAACAGCTCGGGGGACACCATCAAAAGTGGTGACACTAAAATGTTCAATTCTCTATTTCCATTGATATGGATCTGACAACCTCGGATTAATTCATCGTGAGTAATGACACGTTGACCAACCGCATTTCTACACCTCAAGGTTCTGTTGGTTCTTGATAATATTTGATATACATTAACATTTCTACACCTCAAGGTTCTGTTTGTCTTGATAATATTTGATATACATTAACATTTCTACACATAAAGGTTCTGTTGGTTCTTGATAATATTTGATATACTTTAACATTTCTACACCCCAAGGTTCTGTTGGTCCTTGATAATATTTGATATACATTAACATTTCTACACCTCAAGGTTCTGTTGGTTCTTGATAATATTTGATATACATTAACATTCCTACATCTCAAGGTTCTGTTGGTTCTTGATAATATTTGATATACATTAACATTTATACACCTCAAGGTTCTGTTGGTCCTTGATAATATTTGATATACATTAACATTTCTACACCTCAAGGTTCTGTTGGTTCTTGATAATATTTGATATACATTAACATTTTTACACCTCAAGGTTCTGTTGGTTCTTGATAATATTTGATATACATTAACATTTCTACACCTCAAGGTTCTGTTGGTTCTTGATAATTTTTGATATACATTAACATTTCTACACCTCAAGGTTCTGTTGGTTCTTGATAATATTTGATAGACATTAACATTTCTAAACCTCAATGTTCTGTTGGTTCTTGGTTATATTTGATATACATTAACATTTCTACACCTCAAGGTTCTGTTGGTTCTTGATAATATTTGATATACATTAACATTTCTACACCTCAAGGTTCTGTTGGTTCTTGATAATATTTGATATACATTAACCGTGTAACTATTAAAAACCCATTATTTAAACCCATTTTATCGTTTGCTGAAATGTTTCTACTGTTAAATTTGTAATAACAAATTATTAAGTGTGTATAAGTATTGTATTATTTCTACATTTGTTTGTTTCTCTGTATGTTGTAAATCTATTTCCGTACTTTATCTGACCATAAGTGTCCTTAGCATAATAATAGCCACAATAAAAAATATGGATTACCGAGTTAAATAAACCAGTGGTCCACAAACTTTGTAATTCCGTAGACCATTAAACGTAAGATAATTTAATCAAAAGCCCACTGACATGTTTTTCTGGGTTTTTTTTTTTTAATATTATAGTTTCAATTTAATTGTAACCTGCTTTCAAAATAAACTACAGTTAACGAAAAAATATGAAATAAACATTATTTACTATTTTAGTTTACTAGAATGTGAAATCAATTATAACCCTGAGCTTGTTTTTCTGTGTTCTGTGTAAAGGGAGATAATGACATCAATCTATAATGAGCTACTTTCGTCCATTTTATTTCGTTGTTTCTTCACGTTGTAGTCAATGCAAAAAAAACCTTACGCAAAAAAAGTTTTTTTCGAGACCCAACCCCCTCCCCCAATGCGTAAATAAAAATTAAATATACTAACTCCCCGAAAAAAACTGGCTGAAAAATTAATTTTTAGCAAAATTGTCATAATATATTCGTATTACTATTTGGGAATTCATAGTGTGCAGTCAGGTGAGTATGCGAGCTAAACTTTTGCAGACAGACTCATGCATTGAATAACATTAGGTATCAAAGTTTAAGATGTATCGAACTAGTGAGTTTCTAATTTACTTTTTTATTTCTACTTATCACGTTAAAATTTTTTAAATAGAGTTTTGTAATGTGTATTCTGTTCATGTCGCGCAAATGAGGAGCGCATTACATTGATAAAACTTTAAAAATTATGTATTCACGATTGGTGAGAATAATAATAAAAAACACGTTTAACTAGACATAACTAGAATTGTGTATTTTTGTATTGTTTAGCCCTGTCAATTAGAATGAACATTTCAACATAGGAACATGATAACTGACCATTGTGTAACTGATGCTGGACAGGTCATTGGGTCATCTTCTATTGTAAGTCTGGTTGTCACGATATCCAAATTTGGGCGAAGAAATGATTAACTTTCTAAAATAACGGCAGTAATAATAGTCTGGTTTGCTCTTATTTAAATAATGAGATGATAAACATTTTATCATGACGAAATTATAAAAACGAGAAGGGGGGGGGCGGAATCTATTCTTAATAATCGCATAAATAACATTTATAATTTATTTCTTTGTTTCGGCTTTATGGTTTGTATGCCGCAAAGTCTATATTAAAGAATAGTAAACTTTTTATAAAATGGAACTCATGTGTAATAGGTTTTTTTTTATTATACATTTGTTAATTTTTTTAGTGACCAACAAAAAAATGATGAACTTAACCAGTTGAGAGAAAGTTTACTACACCGCATTTAGATGGATATCTTTAAGAATATACAACCAGAAAACAACTTATTTACATCACATTCGATTTTTGTCTATGTGTTGTTTTTTACTGTTTTATTTTGTTTTTCTAATTAAAAAAAAAATAGGATGAAAATTATTTGGGCAAATATTATTCTTTAAATAATATTTGCTTTACAATTCTTTTATAGAAAAAAAACTGACAAAACATTTACTTGTGATAATTAAAATGTTAAAAGAATTAAAATAAATGTTCAAGGAGTTACATACACCCTGCAAGTTAGTTTTAACTATGTACCACTAAAACACCCTAGAGCAGGGGTGCGCAACCTTTTGGCCATTGACGGCCGCATAAAAAGAAAAGAAATGAAACAACAATTAAACAAAATTACAACATCTACGGTTGCATAAAAAAAAATTTAAAAAAGAAAAAGAAAGAAAAGAAATTACTAGATTTATATCTACGGCCGCATTAAAAAATTGCTTTATCTATGGTCGCATTAAAAAAAATACTATATCTACGGCATTAAAAATAATTATTATATCTACGGCCACATAAAAAAAATTAAACAAGAAATTTAATACAAAAGAACTATAGATGTCTATGTACCGTCGCCAAAAATGTTCACTGAAAATCGAAAAATTGAGCTCTAATGATAGTCAACGCGATATAATAATGACGTCATCATGATGTGTTGTAGGCAAACACAGTGCTTTATTACAAACAAAAACATTTTAGTTTATATTTTCTTATATTTCTACTATATTGAACATTGTCATATAAACCTAACAGTGTCCTAACATCATGTCACTCACTTACAACATAAGGATATTTTTAAGTGGCATTAGTACACTGAGAACACAATAACTGAATAAGTGATAAGCTGTTTTACTAACACTGCCCACATAACTTAGAAGTCCAGAGTTCTGATATTAGTGGCTGCCTTGCACTTGGATGTTCACGGAATATCCGGTCACTCGCTGGAGATCATCTGTCTTATTCCTTACACCAGATTGGTTTCTATCAGTCGAGCTCGATATTTGTTCTTGAGATAATTCAATGAAAATAATGAAAATGACGCTCCAAACATGTTAGTGCTTCACAATAGCATTAGAGGGTTTCTTGCTATTTCACCTGGGATACTCCACAGCTACATTCATGTCTCCAGTAGATATTTCCTCTCCTTATTTCTTCACAACCTGTGCGTTATTTTTTTTTAAATTTCGATTAGTTTCATCTGGACATACTCCCAACAAATCTCTTTCTAAACCAAATGTGGAGTAGCAGTGAGTGTCATATTTTTTTAGATTTTGTCGAAATCCTGGAAGCTTCCTACGAATTCCAGCAATAACTCTTCGAGGACGCCTGAAAAGAACGTAGCAGGAATTTCATCTTCTCTTATACGGTTACACAGAACAAGCAATATACAGCGAATGTGTGCATCATACGGTTTTGGTGCGTAAGTATTAGGGTCTCAGTTCATGGGCTGCTCTCATCAGCTACAAATTCATGTATATGAGTGACAACCTGCCCTCATAAGCTACAATGTATGTATATGAGTGACAACCTGCCCTCATTAACTAAAATGTTTATAAGAGTGACAACCTGCCCTCATCAACTAAAATGTTTATAAGAGTGACAACCTGCCCTCATCAGCTACAAATTCATGTATATGAGTGACAACATGCCCTCATAAGATACAAATGTATGTATATGAGTGACAACCTGCCCTCATAAGCTACAATGTATGTATATGAATGACATCCTGCCCCCATCAACTAAAATGTTTATAAGAGTGACAACCTGCCCTCATCAGCTACAATGTATGTATAAGAGTGACAACCTGACCTCATCAGCTGCAATATATGTATATGAGTGCCAACCTGCCCTCATAAGCTACAATATATGTATATGAGTGCCAACCTGCCCTCATCAGCTACAATGTATGTATATGAATGACAACCTGCCCTCATAAGCTACAATGTATGTATATGAGTGACAACCTGCCCTAATCAGCTACAATATATGTATATGAGTGACAACCTGCCCTCAGATCCAACAATGTATTTATATGAGTGACAACCTGCCCTAATCAGCTACAATATATGTATATGAGTGACAACCTGCCCTCAGATCCAACAATGTATGTATATGAGTGACAACCTGCCCTAATCAGCTACAATATATGTATATGAGTGACAACCTGCCCTCAGATCAAACAATGTATTTATATGAGTGACAACCTGCCCTCATCAGCTACAATGTATGTATATGAGTGACAACCTGCCCTCATCAGCTACAATGTATGTATATGAGTAACAAACACTGCAGATATCGCTACAGCTGTCGAGGTTGTATTACTCTCGCTATAACAAGGGCTTTAGAGTGTCAATGAATATTCAATATTTTTTTTTTACAACTTAAATAATAAAGTAAACAAATTGGACATAATTGACAGCCGCAGGTTATTATAATTTGAACATATTACATTTTTTGCCTACGACCGCTTTCGGTTCTATGGTCGCTCTTTTAGTTCCTACGGCCTGTTGCTGTCATGTGGCCGCACGTTTAGTGCTTACTGCTCCATGCGATCCTATGTTACACGTGGTAGGAACACGAGCCCCGCATTGCCTACATCCCTAAAACATTTGACATAAATTCAGTTAGTTTTAAGCTACATGTCATCCAAAATTTTTAGAATAGAAATGTCACTTGTCTTTTATGGATTTATTATGATCGTAGTCGATAACAAATTTACTTGAAAAAACTTTGTTCTTTATTGCTAAGTGCTGGTATAATGAATTATTTCATAACAATGTCGCTTGTTATTAAAAGATCTCAAAGGTTGGGCTACATTGATTAAAAATATTTTAAAAAATACTAATCGTCAAGTATTTACACTGAGTATATTAGTAACTATTTCAGTTTAGAACAAGTCTATTTCACGTCAATATTATGTGTGCAGTTATGAAAAAAAAATGCAGACATTGTTATGGTTTATTCGGATTTTTTAAAACTGGTTGGGACTAAAATCATAGCAGTTGAACGTTATTGTACCACTAATTATATGTCTTAAAGGTTTTCCACATAAATACATTTATAAAAATAGGGCAATCAACGTTCTGCTGTTGAAAAGTCAGAAATTTATAAAAGATTTACCTTAAGATATTAATTTTATAATTAACATCCGTGTCAATAAATATATCCGTTAAAGTGAGACAAGATTAGGCATTTTTCGAAACTAGTGTAAACCAGTTATGATAAATTATGATATTTGAATGTTCTTGTAACCCTAATTATAGGGATTGAGTTCAGTGGCATGCCCCTGACATAAAAGTACTGGTTATCGTAATATCGTAAAGTACACCGTACGCGTCTAAACATAGTTAAACATTTATATAGGTTAACAATTGTAAGTTAATTTTAAAGTTCACGTTAGTATAAATACTGATAAAGTTAATAGGTTACTTTTATTTAAATTCTCTTTGTTTCAACTTCCTTTTAAAATTACCAAAAATTAAAAAATATTTCAAAAATTTTTAACCAACACAAGTATATAAAAATGTCAAACAGTTTAGTATTATATATAAAATGTAAAATTGCATTAAAAAGACTAAGTTTCCCGCCTTCTATCTTAATTTTTCTCAAGAACAACATAATGTTAAGATATATTTGTAACGGAGCATTTTGGTGCAGCGACTACTGACAATACAAATTAATGCGCATCAGATGTTGCAATAAAATTATATCACAAGATAAAGTGTTCATCACCACGTTCAAATTATAGACACACTTACTTCACCGATTGTAATATTAATATTTGTAAACAAATTTTGTCATCCAACAATGTAGAAGATAATAATCTCAAGTCTTGATTGCTAATTGTTCATTTACAGTCGTCGTCATAATGTATTTCTATCAACAACAGACTTCTTAGATATTGGCTCATGTTCAAACAAAAATTATGTAATGCAAATAAGGATGTATATTTTAGAGTAGCTAAGTCATTTTAACTGATGTATAATTTCTATTAAACAATGTAATATAAACAATGATGTGTATTCTAGGGTAGCTAACTTATTTTAACTGACGTATAATGTCTATAATTCAATTTAATGCAAACAAGGATGTATATTCTAGGGTAGCTAAGTCATTTTAACTGACGTATAATGTCTATAAATCAATTTAATGCAAACAATGATGTATATTCTAGGGTAGCTAAGTCATTTTAACTGATGTATAATTTCTATTAAACAATGTAATCCAAACAATGATGTGTATTCTAGGGTAGCTAACTTATTTTAACTGACGTATAATGTCTATAATTCAATTTAATGCAAACACTGATGTATATTCTAGGGTAGCTAAGTCATTTTAACTGACTTATAAACTTCATAAATCAATTTAATCCAAACAATGATGTATATTATAGGGTAGCCAATTCATTTTAACTGACGTATAATGTCTATAAATCAGACACTAAATCACGTCTATCAATAACGTCAATAGTCCCTAAATCAAGCCAATAAATCTCATCAACAAATCACAATTTACAGATTCAAATTAAAATAACGTATCATATTGTGTACAATTTCTTAGATTCATTATTATTAGTTTGTAAAAAACTTCAAATTTGACATAAGGAGTTATCTCTCTTTTACTCTAACGATTTCTAAAGTAACATTTTACCAAATATTTACACACTTTTGTTCTATTGAATTCACAAGTATTATCTATGCATGACATGTTTCAAAGTACGATAATTATAAAGAATTTTGTTTACTACATAAATGGAGACTGACCCACCCAACTAAGAACAAAGAAACTACCAGCAAGTTGTTGAGTTTGTTGTTGCGCCTTCTCGTTCATTAGGGACATCCACCGGTCATCGTCGGTGTCTGCGCTTACTTCTAGGACCTACAAGAGGCCTCCAGGCATCTGTATCCTGGGCCAGACCCACAAGAGACCTCCAGACATCTCTATCCTGGGCCAGACCTACAAGAGGCCTCCAGGCATCTCTATCCTTGGCCAGACCTACAAGAGACCTCCAGGCATCTCTATCCTGGGCCAGACCTACAAGAGACCTCCAGACATCTCTATCCTTGGCCAGTTTTTCTAGGATCTTCCATTCGTGGCCCAATTCTCTTGATGTCTGTCTCCCATTCTCAGCTCATTTTCCGTTTACCCTGTACGTTCCTATTTAGGGCTTGTTTTGTTATATTAGAAGCATGTTTTTTTTAGTGTATGACCGATCCAGCTCCACCACTTTTAAAATAACTTAATATTTTTGTGTTGCTTAAATGTTGGTTTGAATGAAACTTAGAATAGTATATGCACACAACACATATATTAAGATCATGAAAGCAATTATATGTATAATATTACTCTAAGTAATGCCTTTTTGTAACAATTTATAGGACCTTGCACAAAAAAGATACATGACACCCTTAAAGAGCCAACCATTTTATTAAAGTGGTATGCCACTTGGGCGTGTATTGGGTGTTAAGGAGGGGTAGTACCTCTGGTGGGGGACACGTCGTACTCTCTAGGGTGTAGTTCTCCAACTCTTGGTCCCCACTTGACACTCACCTCTCACCAGTGGCTCCTAAAAACTGTAGCGTGCGCAGTGGCCACACCCGGACAACAGCTTCGACTGGCTGGCTAAACCTGGTGAGGGTAGCCGTGGGTCTCAAACCCTCGGTGACCTATGTATGTCTACCTGTGCACGTGAAGACTGGACTAAATGGACTGAGCGGAGGAACCACCAGATGGTCAACGGTCAAAAAGGCGAGTCTCAGCAAAGTGTGGTGGAACGCTAAGGGCATGACAAGACAGACAGGACATCATTGCCATCCACTGCACCCGTCTCCATCACCAGCCGTCTCGACTCTGTCGTGCCTCTGGATCATGATGGTCTCGGGCGAGAGATAGAGATCGACGAACTGCGAATCTCTTTCTCACTTAAATCCAAGTCACCCCGCAATTCACTTTTTTCATCTATCCCATCCCAAGACTTACATCACCACCAAGTCCTGTGGCGACAGGCAAGCGACGAAGCGGCAGGTGTGGGTACGCGATCCTGCACAAAGGCGGCCCAGGGCATTGGGTCGTTATTCACCGACACGAAGCAGAGGTGGAGTCCGGCAGCCACATGGGTGACTGAGCAGCCCTTTTTAGGAATGCACTGCTAACCTCCATGGCATGAGGAAGGGGCTAGAAAAGGTGCCCTAAACATTGCCTGCTCCAGCCTTCCCTAGCCAGCTTACCGCGGCTGGTGGGGACCCTATACCAGCGGTCGAAATATAAAAAAGAAATTGAGGATAGTTCCTCTCACATTGGGCGCATGGAATGTGCGCACCCTCCTGGACAGAGATGATGCAAATAGACCTCAGAGGAGAACAGCCCTGATTAATAAAGAACTCGCCAGGTATAACATAGACATCGCAGCCCTGAGCGAGACAAGGCTTGCGGGCGTAGGTGAGCTCTGTGAAAAAGGCTCCGGCTACACATTTTTCTGGAGTGGCAGACCCAACGAGGAGCGGCGTGAATCAGGAGTTGGCTTTGCGGTAAGGACAACCCTTATCAGAAAAATCACTGGACTACCCAAGGGACTGAATGACAGGCTCATGACCATGAAACTTACACTGTTAGCTGGTAAGAAGCATGTCACCATCATCAGTGCATAAGCCCCAACCATGACCAACCCATATGAAGTCAAGGCAAAGTTTTACGAAGAACTTCACGCACTCATTGCCGACGTTGCAAAGGAGGACAAGCTCATCTTGCTAGGTGACTTCAACGCAAGAGTTGGAAAGGATCGCTGTGCCTGGGAGGGATAACTTGGACACCATGGGGTGGGCAAATGCAACAGCAATGGCCTTCTTCTGCTTCAGATTTGTGCTGAACATGAACTGCTAATCACCAACACGATCTTCCGCCTTCCTACCCGCAATAGGACGTCATGGATCCACCCCCGCTCAAAGCACTGGCATCTTATTGACTATGTCATCATTAAGAAGAGGGACAGACAGGATGTAAGAGTGACGAAGTCCATGTGCGGTGCTGAATGCTGGACAGACCACCGCCTCATCCTCTCCAAGCTCAACATTCGTATTGAGCCTAAACGGCACACGCAAGGGAAGAAGGCCCCCAAACAGCTGAATGTTGCCAAGCTGAAGACCACCAGTGGCAAGCAGTCATTCGTAATTGCTCTGGAGGAGCGCTTAAGACCCGCCTCCCCGGAAAACCAGAACGTGGAGGCAGATTGGACATCGCTTAGAGAGCTGATTTACACCTCAGCTACAGAGACCCTGGGGCCCCAGACAAGAAAAGATAAGGACTGGTTTGTCGAGAATTGCGAAGTCATGAAGCAGTTACTGGATGAGAAACACCAACTCCACCAAGCTTACCTCAATAACCCAAAATCCACTTCAACGAGAGAAGAATTCATAACATACGTAAAATTGTACAGCAGAAACTCCGTCAGATGCAGGACGATTGGCTCAGCAAAAAAGCTGATGAGATCCAATGCTATGCAGATAGGGGTGATTATAAGCACTTCTACGAAGCCTTGAGAGAAGGGTATGGCCCAACGTCCTCAGGCTCAAATCCACTTCTCAGCGAAGACGGCAACACGCTCATCTCGGACAAAGGGAAGATCTTGGAGAGGTGGGCTGATCATTTTAACAACATCCTTAATCGCCCATCGGCAATCAATGAAGAAGCCATCAATCGTCTCCCCCAAGTGCCAACAAACAAGGCACTGGATGACCCACCTACCTTGCTCGAGACCCAGAAAGCAATCTGTCTACTTTCAAGTGGCAAAGCACCTGGTTCAGATGCCATACCAGCTGAGGTATACAAGGAAGGGGGACCAGTCCTAACTGAAAGGCTCCACCAGCTATTTCTTTTGATATGGGAGCAAGAGAGGATCCCGCAGGATTTCAAAGATGCATCCATTGTACATCTTTATAAAGGAAAGGGAAATAGACTGGTTTGTGACAACCACAGAGGCATATCCCTACTTTCTATCGCAGGAAAGATCCTAGCCAGAATCCTGCTAAACCGCCTCACAGCTAATCTTGACCAAGGACTCCTGCCTGAAAGCCAGTGTGGCTTCCGAAGAGAGCGAAAAACCATCGATATGATTTTTGATACCAGGCAACTACAAGAGAAATGCCAGTAGCAGAGCTCTGACCTTTTCTCCACCTATGTTACCTAACCAAGGCATTCGACACAGGTGGCAGAGAGGGTTTGTGGAAGATCATGGAGAAGTATGGTTGCCCAAGCAAATTCATTTCCTTGGTTCAACAATTCCACTAGGGCATGCAGGCCAGAGTCCAGGACAGAGGAGAGTCATCTGACTCTTTTCCTGTCACAAACGGTGTCAAGCAGGGATGCGTCCTGGCCTTAACGCTATTCACCATCATTTTCTCTGCCATGCTGACAGAGACCTTCAGAAACGAAGATGTTGGTGTTAAGCTAAGGTACCGTTCGAATGGCAAACTGTTCAACATTCGGAGGATTCTGGCAAAAACCAAGGTCAGGACAGACACAATCAGGGACCTGCTCTTTGCAGACGATTGTGCCCTCAATGCTGCCTCAGAGGATGACATAAAACGCAGTGTTAGCCTGTTCTCCAGCGCCTGCACTAACTTTGGTCTGACAATTAACACAAAGAAGACTGAAGTCCTTTATCAATTCGCGCCTGGAAAGCCTTATGTTGAGCCCATCATCACTGTCAACAACCAGAAACTCAACGCTGTGAAACGCTTCACATACCTAGGCAGCACACTGTCACAAAATGTCACCATCGATGACGAAGTGAATGTCAGAAATGCCAGGGCCTGCTCCACTTTTGGCAAATTGTACCCGAATGTCTGGAACAGAAGAGGCATTACCATCCAGACCAAAGTGAAAGTATATAGGGCAGTTGTGCTCCCTACACTGCTTTATGCATGCTAAACATGGACCGTATATCAATGCCATGCTAAAAACCTGAACCACTTGCATACAACAAGCCTCAGGAAGATTCTGGGCATAAAGTGGCAGGACAAAACTCCAAACACCACGGTACTAACCAGAGCTGGCCTCCCCAGCATCTTCACCCTCCTGATGCAGTCACAGCTTCGCTGGGCAGGGCACCTAACCTGAATGCCAAATGAGAGACTACCAAAGAGACTCTTCTATGGCGAGCTCCAGCATGGCCAGCGGTCCCATGGTGGACAAAAGAAACGCTTTAAAGACACATTGAAAGCGTCTCTGAAAGCGTTTGCAATAAACCCAGACACGTGGGAGGAAGCTGCGTGGGACCGGTCCACCTGGCGCAAATCAATCCATGAAGGTGCCAGGACATGCAAGGAAAACAGGATTAACGCCGCAGAAAAGAAGAGGCTAGCCCGAAAGGCCGTGCTGTCAACCCTCCAGGAGACAATTAACTCATCCAATGTCCATTCTGTTACCGAACTTTCCGTGCCAGGATAGGCCTTGTCAGCCATCTGCGCACACATAGGCAAAACAAGTCTCATTAACCTTCGGATGACTAAAGTGGTCCTCGTCGATTCGACGGATTAACGAATATGCCACTTGACCTCGCTCACTGTTAAAAGGGATACAAAATATAAAAGAAAAGAAAATTTAGTTCAACATATTCTGCAGGTTAAAGCTAAACTATTTTAAGATATAAATTAGTATTATTTTGCATTTTATTTGTGTCGCATCTATGTATTAATTTGAATACTATATAAAAAATGTATAAACTTAGACCTTACAAAATTGTATATACTAAGACCTTACCAAAATGCCCGTGATATAACACTAAATTGTCATGTACACACATTTTTTAAAATTTTTATTTTATTTTTTAATATATTCTTTCTTCATTGTTTATTTTCAATTTTTTCTAAGAATAAGTGTTGTGTAAGTTTTTAGATAATAGAAGTAATTTAACCTTTATTTTTAACAACATTAAATATTAGATTCAGAACAGCTTTAAGGGCATTACTATTTACAATATTTTAGAATAATGATAATAAATAATACCAGATACGACCCCCGGCGTAGCAAAGCTGCATACTTGCTCAACAAAGTTATTGCTAAAATGCGAATGGGGCTGAGATAACAAACACAAACAGCAGCACACAGTAAGGAAACAAAGTGAGTGAACGAGGAGACGTGAATCTACACAGCGGTTGTTGTTACCTGCCCTTGACCCTTTACTACCATCCCTTGCCAACCATATACTGTGATTTGTTGGTGTTACCTGCCCTTTACCCTTTACTACCATCCCTTGACAACCATATTCTGTTATTTGTTGGTGTTACCTCTCCTTCACCCTTTACTATCAACCCTTGCCAACCATATACATGATTTGCATGTGTTACCTGCCCTTCACCCTTTACTATCATCCCTTGCCAACCATATGCATGATTTGCTTGTGTTACCTGCCCTTCACCCTTTACCATCATACCTTGCCAACCATACACTGTGATATGATGACACTTGGGTTTATCATTTTCGCCAAAAATTAGGGCAAATAACGGACAGAAATAAAACAAAGTTTTTTTTAATGTTTACTCTGATGCTTGAACTTAAGACAGGACAACCACTCCACAACGAATCATATTTTATTCTGTGAAGGCACAACGCAAGGGAACATCTTGTTACATGTCATTCTAATACGCTTGCCCTCTGTGATATTTTGACTCCAGTTGGTATCATTTGTAATGCTCATTTGACCATGTTCGTTTAAGAATAATTTAAATAAAGATGAAAGATTATTAGATACATGTTTTTAGAAAAAGCTTATTCAAAACTGTTAGAATAATATCGTTATCTTTGTAATTTAAATTATTCTCTTTATAAAAATAATAATACTCTCTAGATTTAGTCATAAAACATATAACTAAAATACATAACCAACGATTGTTTGACAGAAGACAATACAAAACATTCTCTGTATGAGACCACATATAATTTAAATACATAACTATCTTTGGTTCAGTGTGAATGAAGACTTGTTAAGTGTTAAGAGTAAGCCAGCAAGTCTTCATCTCTGCTTTGAAATTTCAAAAGATTTCTAAAAAGATCATTTTATTCTTCCCAAAACGAATATTTAGTAAAGAACGCAGACATTATGCTTTTATGTTTTATTAATTGTAATTGGTTATCTTCATGTTCAAACGAGTTTTGTCAATTTCCGCTAAAAAAATTATTAGGGAGTATGCCATTTTTTAGTTAATTATGTAATAAATCATTAAAGCTTGTTATTTTGTTTACCTCAGTATCTATGCTCTCCACCAAAGTCTGAAGATATTAGCTCTCAATTGTGTTATAATTTAACTTCTAAAATATTGCCACACGTTGATCTCCGTTATAAAATCAAATCATTTTAAAGTCAGACAATTTTAAAAAAGTAAATTGATATTTATTATAAATTATAATTTGATTACCATTTAGAGATCAATTAAAATAACGATAATATATTTACCAAAATATGCTAAGTCTCAGTAATTTCATAACCCTAAAAGTTTGTAACATAAAACAGCTAATCTGTTCTGATATGCAAGAAATAAGGAATAATAATCATTTTGTTAACGTAGACACATATAAATAAATAATAATAATCTGAGGGGAAAGTGTGGTAGAAATAAAAATATTATTAGTACATTGGGAAAATTAATTAAAAACATTGTATTTTTTTTTTAAAGATCAATGTCCGTTAAAGACAGGTCACTTAAAAATTTCCACATTTAAAGTCTTTACTTTAAATGGAGAAATTTTTACAGAAATAAAAAAAAAATATTAAATTTTAATAATTAATTATTTTTTAAGAAATTTCTAGTACATTTAAAAAACAAATTAATTTCTATTTTATCGATTAAAATTATATTAATCGATAAAAAAATTACAAAATAATCGAGAAATTAATCGATAATTTCCGCAGCCCTATAAAATATGATAAAATACAGACAAGATTATGTTTTTTCTAATCTAGTTTTAAATAGTTGGGACGAAAATAATTGTATTTGAATGTTATTGTATCCCTAATTATAGGGATCAAATTCAGTGGCATGCCACTTGTATAAAGAAAGGATAAGGCCTAATCAGGAAACACTCTGAAATAGATTTACATCCATATAGCTTAATCTTAATAAGTTAATTTTAAAGGTTACGAAACTATAAATAATGTAATAAATAATTTTTTATTATCTTTTATTAATTTATGTGTGTGAACTTCTTGTTAATTACTAAAAAAATGATGTTTTTTTTTTTTAAATTTGAACTAACACAAGTTTATAATAATTTCTCACGGTATTATATATTACATTTAAAATTAGATTAAAAAAAAATAAATTCAAAACTTCTAGCTTACATTCTTTAAAGGACAACATAATGTTACCATATATTTCTATCGGAGCGTTTTGGTGCACAGATTACGGCCTTGAACAATAATGCGCATTAGAAGTTGTGATGAAATTCTATTTTAAGATAGTGTTCTTTCTCAATGGCAAAACATAGACACATTTTTTACAACAATACAATTTAAAATATTGCTGTAGTACTAAGAATGTGTGTGGATCTATAAAATTGTGTCATTTAACAATGGTGAAGGTAATAATCTAAAGCCTTGATTGGTATTTGTTCAATTACCATGGTCTTCCATTCAAATTAAAATGGTCATAGCAATCATCATACTTATTTCAACTTTTTAAAGCTGATAATACTTTAAAAAGTATTTCTTATATCTTTAATGAAAGAAGTCATTTGATGTTATCAAAAAGTATTATGTAACTATTGTTAATATATAAGTTTGTGTAAGTTTATTAACTTTAATCAATTAAGATACTAACTAATTGTCACGAAATATACTTTCTCGGGACTTTTTTGAACTAATTTCTTTGTATATAAATGTTTATATAATTTTTTTTTAAAAATGTTTAAATAAAGAAAGTTTACAGGCTTTTTCTTACTACTATCATACAACACCAGACTTCTACATGAAACTGTGTGTGGTCGTGTACTACTATCTTACAAAACCAGGCTTCTACATGAAACTTTGTGTGGTCCTGTGCTACTATCTTACAACACCAGACTTGTACATGAAACTTTGTGTGGTCCTGAACTACTATCTTACAACACCAGACTTGTACATAAAACTTTGTGTGGTCCTGTACTACTATCTTACAACACCAGACTTCTACATAAAACTTTCTGTTGTCCTGTACTACTATCTTACAACACCAGACTTTTACATAAAACTTTGTGTGGTCCTGTACTACTATCTTACAACACCAGACTTGTACATGAAACTTTGTGTGGCCCTGTACTACTATCATACAACACCAGACTTCTACATGAAACTTTGTGTGGTTCTGTACTACTATCTTACAACACCAGACTTGTACATGAAACTTTGTGTGGCCCAGTACTACTATCATACAACACCAGACTTCTACATGAAACTTTGTGTGGTTCTGTACTACTATCTTACAACACCAGACTTCTACATGAAACTTTGTGTGGTTCTGTACTACTATCTTACAACACCGGACTTTTACATGAAACTTTGTGTGGTCCTGTACTACTATCTTACAACACCAGACTTCTACATGAAACTTTGTGTAGTCCTGTAATGTCAGTCTTAACGTGTGTCTTATGTTAGCTCAGAAATAATATTATCTAAACGAAGATAAAAACTCTAGGTAAGGTAAGTCATTTTAAAATATATATTTCGTCAATAATTCATGTAACTAATTCACATCAAAAAATATATATGGCATTCGTTCGTCATCAAGGGACATTAGCGTTGACTCCTGATCTGTTCCCCCCTTCCCCTTTCTCAAGACTCTGCTATCTTCACTCCTAGTTGTGTTGGTTGCTTCCGCTAATTGAATGACACCGAACATTTTTGTCCATCAGAAATGACGCTCCTCATGTCAATCAATCACGTCAAAGATCAAGTCAATTATCACGTCAATGATGACGTCAATGTTAAAAGTTTTAATATAAAACATCCATAACTTGAAACTAACTATAAATCTAAAGTCCAACCATGTAAAATACTATTAACCTCATTGTTATCGATAAACTAAAATTGTAATATGTTAGTACTTTATAGGAAATATAAAACCAAAACACTGACGTAAAGATAATAATATTTACAACAAGCTGTATTTAGAGTCCAAGACCTTGGCCTATTCCGTTATTGTATGTAATGTTTTAGGAAATTTCATTCACTCCACCGACCAGNAACTACATAATTCTGATATCTAACATAAGTACTGATACATAATACGAAAATGCGCTAACACGTCCTGAATTCCAATAGGTACCAGGCTTAACATGATTTTTTTACTTTCGGAATGTTTTGTCCTGGGTGTTATAATGAACATCTTTATAGTTATGTCTTATATTTAAAGGATTTATAGTGAAAATAATGAATTTTTACTTTGTTTTGTATATATTAAAAAACTTTACAAATATCCTTCTGGACATACATCTTGTCACTAAAGGGTGTGGGAGCTGTTAACATCTCGGGTGTCACCATCAAAAGTGGTGACACTAAAATGTTCAATTCTCTAGATTCTTGTAAGCTAGCGAGCTAAACTTTTGCAGACAGACTCGTGCCAATGAATAAAATTAGGTATCAAAATTTGAGATAAAACGAAATATTGATTTCTTACATTGTTTTATTTATCTCTATGTATCCTGTTAATTTTTAGATAGAGTTTTGTGATTTGTATTCTGTTCAACAACCTTTCCTGTCGCGCAATAAGGTGCGCATTACGTTGACAGTATTTTTTAAAAATGTATTTATATATAATTATCGCGCATTATATTAAACACGTTTAACGAGACATAACTAGAATTTTGTATTTTTGGATTGTTTAGACCTCCCGTTATAATGAACACTTCAACATTGGAACATGATAACTTACCATTGTGTAACTGCTGTTGGACAGGTCAATGAGTCATCTTCTATTTTCAGTCTGGTCGTCGCGATATCCAAATTTGGGCGAAGAAATGATTAAATCCTAAAATAACGGCATAAATAATAATCTGGTTTTTTCTGATTTAAATAATGAGCATTTTGGTGCAGCGACTACTGACAATACAAATTAATGCGCATCAGATGTTGCAATAAAATTATATCACAAGATAAAATGTTCATCACCACGTTCAAATTATAGACACACTTACTTCACCGATTGTAATATTAATATTTGTAAACAAATTGTGTCATCCAACAATGTAGAAGATAATAATCTCAAGTCTTGATTGCTAATTGTTCATTTACAGTCGTCGTCATATTGTATTTCTATCAACAACAGACTTCTCAGAAATAGGCTCATGTTCAAACAAAAATTATGAAATGCAAATAAGGATGTATATTTTAGAGTAGCCAAGTCATTTTAACTGATGTATAATTTCTATTAAACAATGTAATCCAAACAATGATGTGTATTCTATGGCAGCTAACTTATTTTAACTGACGTATAATGTCAATAATTCAATTTAAGGCAAACAATGATGTATATTCTAGGGTAGCGAAGTCATTTTAACTGACTTATAAAGTCTATAAATCAATTTAATGCAAACAATGATGTATATTACAGGGTAGCCAAGTCATTTTAAATGACGTATAATGTCTATAAATCAGACACTAAATCACTTCTATCAATAACGTCAATAGTCCCTAAATCAAGCCAATAAATCTCATCAACAAATCACACTTAATGTAAATTTCCTGATTCAAATTAAAATAACGTATCATATTGTGTAGAATTTCTTAGATTCATTATTATTAGTTTGTAAAAAACTTCAAATTTGACATAAGGAGTTATCTCTCTTTTACTCTAACGATTTCTAAAGTAACATTTTACCAAATATTTACACACTTTTGTTCTATTGAATGCACAAGTATTATCTATGAATGACATGTTTCAAAGTACGATAATTATAAAGAATTTTGTTTACTACTTAAATGGAGAATGACCCACCCAACTAAGAACAAAGAAACTACCAGCAAGTTGTTGAGTTTGTTGTTGCGCCTTCTCGTTCATTATGGACATCCACCGGTCATCGTCGGTGTCTGCACTTACTTCTAGGACCTACAAGAGGCCTCCAGGCATCTGTATCCTGGGCCAGTTTCTCCAGGATCTTCCATTCGTGGCCAATTCTGTTGATGTCTGTCTCCCATTCTCATCTCCTTTTCCGTTTACCCTGTAGGTTCCTATTTAGGGCTTGTTTTGTTAGAAGCATGTTTTTTTAGTGTATGACTTATCCAACTCCACCACTTTTAAAATAACTTAATATTTTTGTGTTGCTTAAATGTTGGTTTGAATGAAACTTAGAATAGTATATGCACACAACACATATATTAAGATCATGAAAGCAATTATATGTATAATATTACTCTAAGTATATGCCTTTTTGTAACAATTTATAGGACCTTGCACAAAAAAGATACATGACAACCTTAAAGAGCCAACCATTTTATTAAAGTGGTATGCCACTTGGGCGTGTATTGGGTGTTAAGGAGGGGTAGTACCTCTGGTGGGGGGACACGTCGTACTCTCTAGGGTGTAGTTCTCCCACTCTTGGTCCCCACTTGACACTCACCTCTCACCAGTGGCTCCTAGAAACTGTAGCGTGCGCTGTGGCCACACCCCGGACAACAGCTTCGACTGGCTGGCTAAACCTGGTGAGGGTAGCCGTGGGTCCCAAACCCTCGGTGACCTATGTATGTCTACCTGTGCACGTGAAGACTGGACTCAATGGACTGAGCGGAGGAACCACCAGATGGTCAACGGTCAAAAAGGCGAGTCTCAGCAAAGTGTGGTGGAACGCTAAGGGCATGACAAGACAGACAGGACATCATTGCCATCCACTGCACCCGTCTCCATCACCAGCCGTCTCGACTCTGTCGTGCCTCTGGATCATGATGGTCTCGGGCGAGAGATAGAGATCGACGAACTGCGAATCTCTTTCTCACTTAAATCCAAGTCACCCCGCAATTCACTTTTTTATCTATCCCATCCCAAGACTTACCTCACCACCAAGTCCTGTGGCGACAGGCAAGCGACGAAGCGGCAGGTGTGGGTACACTGGGAGCCGTAGCCGTGATCCTGCACAAAGGCGGCCCAGGGAATTGGGTCGTTATTCACCGACACGAAGCTTAGGTGGAGTCCGGCAGCCACATGGGTGACTGAGCAGCCCTTTTTAGGAATGCACTGCTAACCTCCATGGCATGAGGAAGGGGCTAGAAAAGTTGCCCTAAACATTGCCTGCTCCAGCCTTCTCTAGCCAGCTTACCGCGGCTGGTGGGGACCCTATACCAGCGGTCGAAATATAAAAAAGAAATTGAGGATAGTTCCTCTCACATTGGGCGCATGGAATGTGCGCACCCTCCTGGACAGAGATGATGCAAATAGACCTCAGAGGAGAACAGCCCTGATTAATAAAGAACTCGCCAGGTATAACATAGACATCGCAGCCCTGAGCGAGACAAGGCTTGCGGGGGAAGGTGAGCTCTGTGAAAAAGGCTTTGGCTACACATTTTTCTGGAGTGGCAGACCCAACGAGGAGCGGCGTGAATCAGGAGTTGGCTTTGCGGTGAGGACAACCCTTATCAGAAAAATCACTGGGCTACCCAAAAGACTGAATGACAGGCTCATGACCATGAAACTTACACTGTTAGCTGGTAAGAAGCATGTCACCATCATCAGTGCATAAGCCCCAACCATGACCAACCCAGATGAAGTCAAGGCAAAGTTTTACGAAGAACTTCACGCACTCATTGCCGACGTTGCAAAGGAGGACAAGCTCATCTTGCTAGGTGACTTCAACGCAAGAGTTGGAAAGGATCGCTGTGCCTGGGAGGGAGTACTTGGACACCATGGGGTGGGCAAAAGCAAACAGAAATGGCCTTCTTCTGCTTCAGATTTATGCTGAACATGAACTGCTAATCCCCAACACGATCTTCCGCCTTCCTACCCGCAATAGGACATCATGGATCCACCCCCGCTCAAAGCACTATGTCATCGTTAAGAAGAGGGACAGACAGGATGTAAGAGTGACCAAGTCCATGTGCGGTGCTGAATGCTGGACAGACCATCGCCTCATCCTCTCCAAGCTCAACATTCGTATTGAGCCTAAACGGCACACGCAAGGGAAGAAGGCCCCCAAACAGCTGAATTTTGCAAAGCTGAAGACCACCAGTGGCAAGCAGTCATTCGTAATTGCTCTGGAGGAGCGCTTAAGACCAGCCTCCCCGGAAAACCAGAACGTGGAGGCAGATTGGACATCGCTTAGAGAGCTGATTTACACCTCAGCTACAGAGACCCTGGGGCCCCAGGCAAGAAAATATAAGGAATGGTTTGTCGAGAATTGCGAAGTCATCAAGCAGTTACTGGATTAGAAACACCAACTCCACCAAGCTTACCTCAATTACCCAAAATCCACTTCAACGAGAGAAGCATTCATAACATACGTAAAATTGTACAGCAGAAACTCCGTCAGATGCAGGACGATTGGCTCAGCAAAAAAGCTGATGAGATCCAATGCTATGCAGACAGGGGTGATTATAAGCACTTCTACGAAGCCTTGAGAGAAGTGTATGGCCCAACGTCCTCAGGCTCAAATCCACTTCTCAGTGAAGACGGCAACACGCTCATCTCGGACAAAGGGAAGATCTTGGAGAGGTGGGCTGAACATTTTAACAACATCCTTAATCGGCAATCAATGAAGAAGCCATCAATCGTCTCCCCCAAGTGCCAACAAACAAGGCACTGGATGACCCACCTACCTTGCTCGAGACCCAGAAAGCAATCTGTCTTCTTTCAAGTGGCAAAGCACCTGGTTCAGATGCCATACCAGCTGAGGTATACAAGGAAGGGGGACCAGCCCTAACTTAAAGGCTCCACCAGCTATTTCTTTTGATATGGGAGCAAGAGAGGATCCCGCAGGATTTCAAAGATGCATCCATTGTACATCTTTATAAAGGAAAGGGAAATAGACTGGTTTGTGACAACCACAGAGGCATATCCCTACTTTCTATCGCAGGAAAGATCCTAGCCAGAATCCTGCTAAACCGCCTCACAGCTAATCTTGACCAAGGACTCCTGCCTGAAAGCCAGTGTGGCTTCCGAAGAGAGCGAAAAACCATCGATATGATTTTTGCTACCAGGCAACTACAAGAGAAATGCCAGTAGCAGAGCTCTGACCTTTTCTCCACCTATGTTACCTAACCAAGGCATTCGACACAGGTGGCAGAGAGGGTTTGTGGAAGATCATGGAGAAGTATGGTTGTCCAAGCAAATTCATTTCCTTGGTTCAACAATTCCACTAGGGCATGCAGGCCAGAGTCCAGGACAGAGGAGAGTCATCTGACCCTTTTCCTGTCACAAACGGTGTCAAGCAGGGATGCGTCCTGGCCTAAACGCTATTCACCATCATTTTCTCTGCCATGCTGACAAGTCTTCAACTCTGCTTTGAAATTTCAAAAGATTTCTAAATAGATCATTTTATTATTCCCAAAACGAATATTTAGTGAAGAACGCAGACATTATGCTTTTATGTTTTATTAATTGTAATTGGTTATCTTCATGTTCAAACGAGTTTTGTCATTTTCCGCTAAAAAAAATATAAGGGAGTATGCCATTTTTTAGTTAATTATGTAACAAATCATTAAAGCTTGTTATTTTGTTTACCTCAGTATCTATGCTCTCCACCAAAGTCTAAAGATATTAGCTCTCATTTGTGTTATAATTTAACTTTTAAAATAATGCCACACTTTGATCTCCGTTACATAATCAAATCATTTTAAAGTCAGACAATTTTAAAAAAGTAAATTGATATTTATTATAAATTATAATTTGATTACCATATAGAGATCAATTAAAATAACGATAAATTATTTACCAAAATATGCTAAGTCTCAGTAATTTCATAATCCTAAAAGTTTGTAACATAACACAGCTAATCTGTTCTGAAATGCAAGAAATAAGGAATAATAATCATTTTGTTTACGTAGACACGTATAAATAAATAAAAATAATCTGAGGGGAAAGTGTGGTACAAATAAAAATATTATTAGTACATTGGGAAAATTAATTAAAAACATTTTTTTTTCAAAGATCAATGTCCGTTTAAAACAGGTCACTTAAAAATTTACACATTTTAAGTCTTTACTTTAAATGGAGAAATTTTTACTTAAATAAAAAAAAATTAAATTTTAATAATTAATTATTTTTTATGAAATTTCTAGTACATTTTTAAATAAAATTTTAATTTCTATTTTATCGATTAAAATTATATTAATCGATAAAAAAATTAAAAAATAATCAAAAAATTAATCGATTATTTCCGCAGCCCTATAATATAGGATAAATTACAAACAAGATTATGTTTTTTCTGATCTGATGTAGTTTTAAATAGTTGGGACGAAAATAATTTTATTTGAATGTTATTGTATCCCTAATTATAGGGATCGAATTCAGTGGCATGCCACTTGTATAAAGAAAGGATAAGATCCCAGTTTAGAGTACTCAGAAATAGATTTACATCCATATAGCTTAATCTGAATAAGTTAATTTTAAAGGTTACGAAACTATAAATAATGTAATAAATAATTTTGTATTATCTTTTATTAATTTATGAGTGTGAACTTTTTGTTAATTACTAAAAAATGCTGTTTTTTTTTTTAAATTTGAACTAACACAAGTTTATAATAATGTCTCACGGTATTATATATTAAATTTAAAATAAGATTAAAAAAAAAATGAAATTCAAAACTTCTAGCCTATATTCTCTAAAGGACAACACAATGTTACCATATATTTCTATCGGAGCGTTTTGGTGCACAGATTACGGCCTTGAACAATAATGCGCAACAGAAGTTGCGATGAAATTCTATTTTAAGATAGTGTTCTTTCTCAATGGCAAAAAATAGACACAATTTTTACAATAATATAATTTAAAATATTACGGTAGTTCTAAGAATAAGTGTGGATCTATAAAAATTGTGTCATTGAACAATGTTGAAGGTAATAATCTTAAACCTTGATTGGTATTTGTTCAATTACCGTGGTCTTCCATTCAAATTAAAATGGTCATAGCAATCATCACACTTATTTCAACTTTTTAAAGCTGATAATACTTTAAAAAGTATTTCTTATATCTTTAATGAAAGAAGTCATTTGATGTTATCAAAAGTATTATGTAACTATTGTTAATATATACGTTTGTGTAAGTTTATTAACTTAAATCATATAAGATGCTAACTAATTTTCACGAAATATACTTTCTCGGGAATTTTTTGAACTGATTCCTTTCTATATAATTGTTTATGTAATTTAAAAAAGAAATTAAATAAAGAAAATTACAGGCTTTGTCTTACTACTATCATACAACACCAGACTTCTACATGAAACTTTGTGAGGTCCTGTACTACTATCATACAACATCAGACTTCTACATAAAACTTTGTGAGGCCGTGTACAGTCAGTCTTAACGTGTGTCTTATGTTAGCTCAGAAATAATATTATCTAAACAAATATAAAAACTCTAGGCAAGTTAAGTCATTTTAAAATATATTTTTCGTCAATAATTCATGTAAGTAATTCACATCAAAAAATATATATGGCATTCGTTCGTCATCAAGGGACATTAGCGTTGACTCCTGCTCTGTTCTCCCTTCCCCTTTCTCCAAATTCTTCTCTCTTCACTCCTAGTTGTGTTGGTTGCTTCCGCTAATTGAATGACATCGAACATTTTTGTCCATCAGAAATGACGCTCCTCATGTCAATCAATAACGTCAAAGATCAAGTCAATTATCACGTCAATGATGACGTCAATGTTAAAAGTTTTAATATAAAACATCCATAACTTGAAACTAACTATAAATCTAAAGTCCAACCATGTAAAATACTATTAACCTCATTGTTATCGATAAACTGAAATTGTAATATGTGTATTTTAAAATATACTCCCAAAAACACTGACATTAACATAATAATATTTACAACAAGCTGTATTTAGAGTCAAAGACCTTAGCCTATTCCATTATGCTATCTAATGTTTATAGGAAATTTCATTCACTTTACCGACAAAGAAGTTTGTTGTCTAAACCTACCACGCTTACATGTATGTATAATTATAACTATGGATCATTTGAAAAATATATTAGAAATAAAATATAGACATATGAAAATGATAAAACATATTCAGTGAAAATATAAACTTGAATCAACGCGTATAATTAAATAGTATTGATATCAGATCCTGTAAACTATGAAAGTTATACATTTACTTTAAATATACGCTTTTCTAACAATTAACAAAGACCGTTATAGTGTTTATAGTACATTTGGAAAGAAAGCCAAATTATTTTATCAAAGATGCATGTCACTTGACATCGTTCCTTATAATAATAGATTAAATATAATGAAGTGTGAAATCCTAGTTATATTTTAATAACTATCATCTCTGTATATTTTAAGAGTAAAGTATTTTTTTTAGAATAGGATGAAAAGATTTTCATTAATTATACATGATTAATATTACTAATATACATTTAAATAAGTGCACGTTATGAAACCCGATTCTGGCGAACCGATGGTCACATATTCAAATCCACGTGAATGAAGGCAATGATTTGTTCTCGGGTTCTAAGTTGCTTCTTGAGTCCACCCTGCTCCGAAAGGGTACCTACCTCTAGTTAGTGAAATAAAGGCAATTGGGTACTGCGTGGAACTCGCATAGCCGTGGCCTTCCAACAGACCGGAATGATCTATGGACTTAATATGCTTCTGTATATAAAGAGCGTCTAGATATATAAGTCATAAGACAAAACACGATTCTAATGAACTCGTCAAGTTTTCTTTTTTAAAAAATAAAAATATGTGGTTTATAACTTTTTAGATAATTGTAGAATTAAAGAAACAAACTTTAATAACAACATAATATATAAGATTCAGCAAAGCGTTGGAAGCGATCAATGAGTTGTTTCTTTAAAAACATTTTTCTCATTTCTTTCTAGTTTATTACAGTTTGATGCATGCTTGTGGTTCTGTCAATAATGGGCTGAGAGAGACTACAAGAGAGACGAGGCAATAAGAATATAGAGGATGGCAGTGAGGAGAATTTGAAAAGTATTAGAGAAGACTTTCATATGATTTAAATATTAGCTGTAATAATTACCATTAAACCAGGAAGACGTAAAGAGATACAGTAAAATTATATATCGTTTTTTTAACAGCTCGAACAATCATTTGAATTTACTTGACAAAAATAGTAGTAACTTTATTATAACATTTGTCATGTGAGATGTTGATGTTGATTCTGTTCAACATCGCCTTGTGTTGTACATGTTGATTCTGTTCAACATCGCCTTGTGCTGTACATGTTGATTCTGTTCAACATCGCCTTGTGTTGTACATATATTGTCATGTGAGACGTTGATGTTGATTCTGTTCAACATCGCCTTGTGCTGTACATATATTGTCATGTGAGACGTTGATGTCGATTCTGTTCAACATCGCCTTGTGCTGTACATGTTGATTCTGTTCAACATCGCCTTGTGCTGTACATATATTGTCATGTGAGAGGTTGATGTTAATTCTGTTCAACATCGCCTTGTGTTGTACATATATTGTCACGTGAGAGGTTGATGTCGATTCTGTTCAACATCGCCTTGTGTTGTACATGTCGATTCTGTTCAACATCGCCTTGTGCTGTACATGTTGATTCTGTTCAACATCGCCTTGTGCTGTACATCTTGATTCTGTTCAACATCGCCTTGTGTTGTACATGTTGATTCTGTTCAACATCGCCTTGTACTGTACATGTTGATTCTGTTCAACATCGCCTTGTGCTGTACATGTTGATTCTGTTCAACATCGCCTTGTGCTGTACATCTTGATTCTGTTCAACATCGCCTTGTGCTGTACATCTTGATTCTGTTCAACATCGCCTTGTGTTGTACATGTTGATTCTGTTCAACATCGCCTTGTGCTGTACATATATTGTCATGATTTAGACAAGCATCTAATGTTTCTCAGTTATGTTGTTTAAATAGTTTCAAAAACTTCTACTAATATCCGTATAAAAATAGATCTTAGCATAGTCAACTAGAGTGTGAGGGAGGTGCAGACGGCACCGCATAAAACAATAGAAAGCTGTGACACAAAAATGTCCCTTTATATGGATGGCACTGACAAACTCGGATTATGTATATGGGGTAAAACGTGAGAGGTGACACTGTGACCTACCACACTTGGGGACACTGTGACCTACCACACTTGGGGACACTGTGAACTATTACACTGGGGGACACTGTGACCTACCACACTGGGGACACTGTGACCTACCACACTGGGGGACACTGTGACCTACCACACTGGGGGACAATGTGACCTACCTCCATGGGGGACACTGTGACCTACCATACTGTGGGACACTATGATCTACTACACTGGGGGACACTGTGACCTACCACACTGGGGGACACTGTGACCTACCACACTCGGGAACATTGTGACCTACCACACTGGGGACACTGTGACCTACCACACTGGGGGACACTGTGACCTACCACACTGGGGGGGGCACTGTGACCTACCACTCTAGGGGGACACTGTGACCTACCACACTGTGAGACGTTGTGACCTACCACTCTGGGGGGACACTGTGACCTACCACACTGGGGGACACTGTGACCTACCACTCTGGGGGGACACTGTGACCTACCACACTGGGGGACACTGTGACCTACCACACTCGGGAACATTGTGACCTACCACACTGGGGGACATTGTGACCTACCACACTGGGGACACTGTGACCTACCCCACTGGGGGACACTGTGACCTACCACACGGGGGGGCACTGTGACCTACCACACTGGGGGACACTGTGACCTACCACACTGGGGGACACTGTGACCTACCACACTGGGGGACACTGTGACCTACCACACTGGGGGACACTGTGACCTACCACACTGGGGGACATTGTGACCTACCACACAGGGGGACACTGTGACCTAAAACACTGGGGGACATTGTGACCTACCACACAGGGGGACACTGTGACCTACACACCTGGGGACACTGACCTACCACATTGGGGGACACTGTGACCTACCACACTGGGGGACACTGTGACCTACCACACTGGGGGACACTGACCTACCACACTGGGGGACACTGTGACCTACCACACTGGGGGACACTGTGACCTACCACACTGGGGGACATTGTGACCTACCACACTGGGGGACACTGTGACCTACCACACTGGGAGACACTGTGACCTACCACACTGGGGGACACTGTGACCTACCACACTGGGGGACACTCTGACTTACCACACAGGGGGACACTGTGACCTACCACACTGGGGGACACTATGACCTATCATACTGGGGGACACTGTGACCTACCACACTGAAGGACACTGTGACCTAACACACTGGGGGACACTTTGACCTACCACACTGAGGGACACTGTGACCTAGCACACTGGGGTACACTGTGACCTACCACACTGGGGGACATTGTGACCTACCACACTGGGGGACACTGTGACCTACCACACTGGGGGACACTGTGACCTACCACACTGGGGGACACTGTGACCTAACACACTGAAGGAAACTGTGACCTACCACACTGGGGGACACCAACCTTAGTGACGCCTCTGCTCTTCTGACCATTTCTTGTTGACATTTTTTAAGAGCGTTATAAACTCTGCCATGTTTAAATGATGATAACAAATAATAAGAAACAAAGTATGTATGCTCATATAAATATTACATTTCTTCATTCTTTTATGACCTAGTATTTTCATATAAATGTTAAATTTCTTCAACCTGCTATCAACATTTATTCTATTTGTTTAAATCTCTTAATTGTTATCAGATCAATCCCTACACTGGTTCTACTGCTGCAATGTATCAGAAGTCGAAGTCATCACCTCTGTTAAAGTTTCTCAAAAATATATAAAAAGTAAATGGATTTGATTGAAAAGTATTTGTTTAAACAATTTAAAATTTATAAAATTTCAATGTTAACTTCTAAAAAAATAACGATATCTGTGTTGACATTATTTTTTTTCAAGGTATAAGCGGGTCTAATTGACAATATCATCAGCAGATCTGAACAATTATTCACCTAGAAATGATGTAACTGAAATGCACAAACGGTTTCCGCAAGGAAATAAATTATCGGTTATCGGTGCTTATTAAGTTTCCACCATTTTAGGTGGTGAATAAATTCACAAACATTCATCTCCATTTTTTAACGCAGTAATTCATCAAAAGAGATATTGTCTTTTCTATTTCAGAAAAAAGATTTCATAAATATATGGCCCCATGTCGTCTTTTCTATTTCAGAAATAAGGTTTTAATAAATATATGGCCTCCTGTGGTCTTTTGTATTTTACATATAAGATTTCATAAATATATGACCACCCTGTCGTATTTTCTATTTCAGAAATACGATTTTATAAATATATGGCCCCCAGTCATCTTTTCTTTTTTGGAAATAAGATTTCATAAATATACGGCCCCCTGTCGTCTTTTCTATTTCAGAAATATGATTTCATAAATATACTGCTCCCTGTCCGTCTACAAAAGCCGATAGATTTATCTTTATTATTTGCTACTCTTGGTGGGGCTGATGAGACCAGTCCTTGAGTGGCAGTCTCTTCTGCATGTTACACACACGAATGTACTGGGGCACTGCTGCCTGGCCTTCTTATTCTTTTTTCAACTGCCTCTTTCATATTCAGCGCCTCAGCTCTTAGTGATCTTTTTTTCCACTATGGTTCGCCACATGTTCTTAACCTCAGCCAGGTTTTCCCGGTTCTGTATGTCAAAGATTCCATCAATGCCATTAACATAATACACTTTTCATTTAGTTGTTTAATTACTTAAGTAGGCGTAGTGTTAGAACCATTGGAGATAAAATGTATCAAGATAAATACCATGAACATAATACACTTTTCATTTAGTTAAGAATTTTATCAAGATTTTATCCATTCCCGTTATTCTCTAGTTTAAAACAAAATAATTCGAGTTATCGATAGGAAGTTGATTATTTAGCAGCCGCTATTTTTTTCTTTTATTTTTAATTTCTTTCTTCCAAAAATTTGTAAATGATTGGTGGGTCGATTAGAATTAATTTTTTTTAAAGATTGGTAACGATTAATCGAACAATCAATCGTTAATTTCCGCAACCAAGAAAGCTCGGTTGGTTAGGTAAGTCAATAGTGCGCTCATATCATAAAATACGTTGCAAGGGGTATTTTCTATTATAAATAAACATTTTTAAAAAAATATATATAATTGAAAAGTATTTTTTACGAAACAATCCTTTTAATAAACAAAACTCCTTTCATATTGCTTGATCACAGCCACAACAGTATGCACTAAATATTTCTAGAAATATAGTTTTCTTAAAATACATTTAGCAGAGGATTTGCTACAGAAGTAACTCTGATAGAATAATTTAGAACAAGGGTCTCAACTGTTTTTGCTGGAGAGCCGCATTAACTGACAAATAGAACTTTATAGGCGGACTACACAGTAGAGGTCCAAATAAGAAAAGATGAAAACATAGTTGTTGCTTTAAATTATGTTTTTAATATTAATATCTTAATATTTTTTAATATTAAGTTAGGTACCACAAATTCCAAATTCAAAATGAGCCCTCAGCTTTTTAAAAATAATTTCATTTTAAAGTAATTAGGACTTCTTTGACTGGGAACACAGAATTAGTTCAAATATCTTCATAAATTATAAAGTAATGAACGTTAGAATTTTAGTATTTTCCGCTTTTTTTCCACACCCTAAAAAATAGCTATTTTTTAAGTCTAAATTTTTTAAATTATAGACTTTAAACACGCTTACTCACTTTTATTTCAACCAACCATAGATCTAGACTTATATAGAAAGAAGATAACAAACTCATTTTTTTCACGGATATAAAATAGTTAACTCATTCAAGTGTATTGACGTAAAATACCTTTGAATCGTTTTTGAATTTAAAAAAAAAAGAAAAAGAAAGTTGATGAAAAGTCATGAATTTTGTAAATGTGGAAAAATATATAAAATATTAGCCATTTAACCAAGAAGACAGATATTGATATCAAAATTTAGTTTAGCTAAAGATCTATTCAATACAGTAGTTTGTCCTTTTATAACCTACAACATTAACTGTATTTTTCAGGTTTAAAATGAGCAAAGGATTTAAAAAATTGAAAATTTAATCATTTAAATTTGTTTTTTATAAAACAACAAACTATTGTCCAAACGTTGAAAATTTCCTTTTACAAACGTATAAACCATGACCTTTAACTATGCACACAGCAAATTGGCCAATAACATTTATATGTAAGATATAATCATGTTGGAAAAGCGCAATAATTCATAATGACTTAATATAGCAAAATACTTGTACTTTTACAAATTAAGCAGTTACAAATGTTAATGCATTTACATTAATTAGTTTCTATGCTTATAGAATAACACTTATATCGTCCTTTACCAAAGATTTTTAGCTTATTGCGAGCAAGCCGAACACATACTTATGCTAGCTACGGTGGTCGAGTGGCAGCGCGATCGCATGCAAACCTATGGTCACGGGTTCGAATACATGCTGAGGCCAGGATTTGTTCTCGGGACCTAGGCCGTCCCTGAGTCAACCCGATCAAAATTGGTATCTAACAGTACTTAAAAACTTCATCTCTTGGCAACAGATCATCCGTCATGGTCTTGGGACGATACTATTTTCTGCTTATATTATCAAGAATTGGTTGCACATTTACATCACATTACAAAATAGTTTGGTATGTAAGGCTGCTTACTGAATGTTCATTAGTTTGAGATTTTTAAAAAGTACGTCCAAGGTCAGTAAAGGTTGATTTATGGTTTGACTGACACAGTTATCAAGCATCGCTTCGTTAGCCCGTGAATAAAATAGTATTTTATTAATCAATAATTTGTTTTAAAGTACGTTCTAGATCATTAAAGTTTTATCTATGGTTTGAAAGACACAGTTAGCAAGCATCGCTTCATTAGCCAGCACGCTACTAAAAGTGTAATTCCTTAATCAATATTTTTTTAAAATTATGTTCTAGATCATTACAGTTTTACCTATTGTTTGACTGTCACAGTTAGCAAACATCGCTTCATTAGCACGTGACTAAAATAGTATTTCCCTAATCGATATATTCTATATAAAAAGAACTCAATTGAATATAAATAAGAGTTATAACCCAGTGCTTCTAAAACGTTATAGTGTTGTTGACCAGCAGCAATAAATTGGCTATTGCCCCGGTAACTGGTGCATTCTTTAGGTAGCAACACGAGCCCCGCATGGCCTACATCCCAAAACATTTTACATGAATTTAATTAGTTTTACGCCACATGTCATCCTACAATATTATAATATAATAGTACCTTGTCTTTTACTTGTCTTTAGAGATTTTTATGTTCGTAGTCAGTAACTAGTTTACTTTCCCAAACTATGTTCTTTTTGTTCATAGTCATTAACTAGTTTACTTCACCAAAATATGTTCTTTATGATCGTAGTCAGTAACTAGTTTACTTCACCAAAATATGTTCTTTATCGCTAAGTGCTGGTACTATGAATTCTTTGATAACACGCCCGCGTTAGATTAAAATATGTCAGATGTGGGCATCCAATTTTAACAGTTATGTGTTTAAAATACTAATCGTCAATGAAGTTCATTGTGATTAATGAAGGAACTAAGTCAAATTAAACTATGTTAATTATATTTTTTATTATTTATAAATAATGTGGATCATTAAAAATTAAAAAATAGCATAAAATATACACAAGGTTACACATTTTCAGATTTATTGTTTACTACATGAGACGAAAATTATTGCATTTTTAAGTCGTTTTAACCCCATTTAAAGGGATCGAGTTAAGTGGCATTCCACTTAGATAATATATGCATTTCGTTTTTATAAGAAAATATGTGCTTGTGTTGACAAAGTTAAACATCCAAATAAGCTAACTTGATTATTTTAATTTTAAAGTTTACGTAAGAAAAAAAATTGTAATAGTTAAATTGTATTATTTATTTAAATATGTTTGATGTATGCTACATTTAAATTTACTTTTTAAAATACTGTTGTTAATTTTTTAAAAATGTAACACAAGTTTATAATAATGTATCACTGTAATTTAGATAAAATTTAAAATAAGGTTAAACATTTTTTACTTTCTAAAATACATTTTCTCTAGAGCAAAAAATGTCAACATAATTTTTAATCGGAGCTTGTTGGTGCAGTGATTACGAGCAATACACAATAATGCGCATCAGAAGCTGTGAAAAAAACTCAATTTCAAAATGATGTGTTTTTTTCTGACTGACAAAATACAGACACTATTTCTACACTAATTTAGTTTCAAATATTGTTGTTGCACTATAAATATTTGTATACAACATGGATTCCCCGTAAACTTGGCACCAAGAAAAACAATTACTGACGTATTAGATTAAAAAAAATTTTGATGGACCAAACTGGTAGTATTATTGATTGTAGATATCTCTTTTGCCAAGACATTTTTGTAATCTTAAAATTTTCAAAACTACTAAGAATAATCAGTTTGTTGTGTGTTGCTTAAACATTTCTTTGTATGTACATGTCTTACTGAAAATAATTTATAAAATTCATGAAAATATCAAATCCTATTTATCTTCATAAAAATAATGTGATACAACTCTCTAAATCTATGCCCCCTATTTATCTTCATACGAATGAAGTGATAGAACTCTCTAAATCTGTGTGCCCTATTTATCTTGGTGAGACTTATACTAGAATATGCATCTTTTGTATGGGACCCATCCACCAAAGAAAATATTGATAACTTAGAACAAATCCAAAAAGGAGCTGCCAGATTCATTACTGGAGAATATTCAAAACTGACAAGAGTAACACCATTAGTTAAATCATTAAACCTTGAAACACTAGAGGATAGAAGAACCAAGAGTAAATTAGTAATTATACATAAGGCAATTAATTCTAATTTAGAAATACAACACAAAGATAAACCTGCTTTTGTCATTTTTTCAAGACTTTCTGAACTGACTTTCTATGGCGCGTATTAAATTTATCTTTGAAACAAAAATAATTTTAAAAATTATCTTTTACCCTCAAATAGAGATAAAGTTAAAAACACCTTTCAGATTCCAAATGCAAGAACAAACACACACAAGTTTTCTTTCTTTCCGTCCGGTATTCGGGCGTGGAATGGGTTGCCTGAAGAAACCAGGAAAGCCACCACTTTATCACCTTTTAAAACTCTAGTAAGAATACGAGACAAAACAAAAATCATAGAACTACGTAGGACGCAATAATCTTCTGTACAGAAGGAGCGTCTGTAACACATAAATAAAGATAATATAAATAATGTGACACAACTCTATAAATCTGTGTGCCCTATTTATCTTGGTACAAAAAATGTTACACAACTCTCTAAATATGTGTGCTCTATTTATCTTGAGACAAAAAAATGTTACACAATTCTCTAAATCTTTTTGCCCCATTTGTGTTGGTACAAAGAATGTGACACAACTCTCTAAATATGTGTGCTCTATTTATCTCGAAACAAAAAATGTTACACAATTCTCTAAATCTTTTTGCCCCATTTATCTTGGTACAAAAAATGAGACACAATTCTCTAAATCTTTTTGCCCTTTTTATCCTAATAAAAGTAATGTGACACAACTCTTTACTTGTGTCTGCCCTATTTATCTTGGTACAAATAATGAAACACAATTCTCTAAACATGTGTGCCCTATTTAGTTTCATAAAAATAATGTGACAAAACTCTCGAAATCTGTTTGCCTTATTTATTTTCATACGAATAGTGGGACACAACTCTCTAAACATGTATGCCCTATTTAACCTAATACTAATAAAAGTAATGTGGCACAGCTTTCTAAATATGTATGCCCTATTTATCCTAAAACAAATTATGTGCCATATTGACTATACTTTTTTACAAATATATTCACGACCGATTCGCATTACATTAAACATATTTTACGAGACATAAAAAATATTTTGTAATTTCGGAATGTTTTGCCCTTCGTATTATGATGAACATAATTATAGTTATGTCTCGTATGTAAAGGATTTATATTGAAAACAATTAATTTTACGGTGTTTTTATATACTAAAATCTTTACTAATATCATTCTGGACATACATCTTGTCACTAAAGGTTGTGGGAGGTGCTAACAGCTCGGGTGACACCATCAAAAGTGGTGTCATTAAAATGTTTAATTCTCTATTTCCATTGATATGGATCTGACATACTCGGATTAAATTATCGTGAGTGATGACAAATTGATCGACTGTATTTCTACCGTGCATTAACCGTGCAATTATTTATTTATTATTTACACCCATTTTGATCGTTTGCTGAAACGTTTCTAATAATAAATTTGTAATAACAAATTATATAGTCTGTATATGTATTTTATTATTTCTACATTTGTTTGTTTCTCTGTATGTTGTAAATCTATTTCCGTACTTTATCTGTCCACCAGTCACCATTACATAACAACAGCCACAGAAAAACTATGGATTAGTGAGTTAAATAAAGCAGTGGTCCTCAAACTTTTTAATGCCGTGGACCAGTAAACGTATGATAATTTAGTCAGAAGCCCACTGACATGGCAGTTTGGGTGAATGGCGATTTGTGGGGGGATATGCCTGAGATAATTATGTATATATGTATTTTATATATATATATTTTTTATATTATAGTTTCAATTTAATTGTATATAAACCTGCTTTCAAAATAAACTACAGTTAACGAACAAAATGAAATAAACATTATTTACTACTTTAGTTTACTAGAATGAGAAAACAACGACAACCCTGAGCTTGTTTTTTATGAGTTCTATCTGAGGGTAACGGGAGATAATGACACCAATAGTGAGCTGCTTATGTCCATTTTATTTCTCTGTTCTATCTGAGGGTAACGGGAGATAATGACACCAATAGTGAGCTGCTTATGTCCTTTTTATTTCTGTGTTCTATCTGAGGGTAAGGGGAGATAATGACACCAATAGTGAGCTGCTTATGTCCATTTTATTTCTGTGCTCTATCTGAGGGTAAGGGGAGATAATGACACCAATAGTGAGCTGCTTATGTCCATTTTTTTTCTGTGTTCTATCTGAGGGTAAGGGGAGATAATGACACCAATAGTGAGCTGCTTATGTCCATTTTATTTCTGTGCTCTATCTGAGGGTAACGGGAGATAATGACACCAATAGTTAGCTGCTTCTGTCCACTTTATTTCTGTGTTCTATCTGAGGGTAACGGGAGATAATGACACCAATAGTGAGCTCATATGACCATTTTATTTCGTTCTTTCGTCATGTTGTATTTAATTTCAAAACATCTTCCATATACTACTTACGCAAAAGAAAAAACAACATATTTTTCGGGGCTACCCCCCCCCCCCCCGCCCTTTCGTAAGTACAAATTTAAAACCCCACCACCCCGAAAAAAAACTGGCTGAAAAATTAATTTTTAGTAGAAAAGTCAAAAGTTATTGGTTTTATTCGGCAATTTGTAACCCAATTTCTTGTAAGCTAGCGAGCTAATCTTTTGCAGACAGACTCATGCAAATGAATAACATTTTGTATGAAAGATTCAGATCTATCAAATTTTTTTTTTGTAATTTTTTTTTTTATTTCTACGCTTCATGTTAATTTTTAAACTAGAGTTTTGTGATGTATATTATTTTCAACTACCTTTCCTGTCGCGCAATAAGTTGCGCATTACATTGACAAAACTTAAAAAAATATATTCACGATTGGTGCGCATAATAATAAAAAATCATTTTAAGCCTGGTCCCTATTGGAATTCAGGACGTGTTAGCGCATTTTCGTATTATGTATTAGTACTTATGTTAGATATCAGCATTATGTAGTTATCAGTAATTGTGTTTAGATTTTAGACTAATTTTTATGAATTTTCTTGTGTAATGAATATACCTGACATTTTTTTTTATTTAAAAGTCATTTCTTTACATTTAAAAAAAAATATTTTCTCTTTAATCTAAGTACAAGTCACCACAAATGATGACGTAAAACTCTCTAAACTTTTACACATATTCTAATGACGTCAACTAAAAAAAGAAACTAATTCTTTTGCACGCTCTCGCACCACTCTTCAATGCTTGAAAAGTTGTGTCTTCGACTTCCGGCAATGGCGGCTGTTCCTTGCGCTAGTGTTACCTCTCGATTCGAAATATTTTTTGGTAGTCTTAACAGTGTTTTTTAACGGATCGAGTAACTGAGTGTTGATGCACAAATGACAGGTCAGGACATACAAAAAACATATATACATCATGGGTCTAGGACTTATGGATGCTGTGATCTAGGGTGAGGACAGACGGACGGACGGACAAAACGGGTGCAATAGCGCATTCGACTTCTCGAAAATGCGCTAAAAACACGTTTAACGAGGCATAACTAGAATTTTGTATTTTTGGATTGTTTAGCCCTGCCTATTATAATGAACATTTCAACATAGGAACATGATAACTGACCATTGTGTAACTGCTGCTGGACAGGTCATTGGGTCATCTTCTATTGCCAGTCTGGTTCTCACGATATCATAATTTGGGCGAAGAAATGATTAACTCCTAAAATAATGGCATTAATAATAGTCTGGTGTGTTCTTTTTTAAAAAATGAGATGATAAAAATTGTATCATGATAGAATGATAAAAACGGGGGTAACGGGTATTCTTAATATTCACTTAAATAACATTTATAATTTATTTCTTTGTTTCGGCTTAATGGTTCGTATGCCTCTAACTGTATTTTAAGAAAAGTAACCTTTTAAAATTTGGCACTCATGAGTGATAGGTTTTTTAAAATATTTTCTTTATAAATTTGTTAATTTTATTTAGTGACCAAAAATGATTAACTAAACCAGTTGAGAGAAAGTTTACTACACCACATTAGGAAAGATGTTTTTATAAAAAACTACAACAACAAAAAAAACGTATTTACAACAACTAAGAATACTGTTTTTGTGTTGTTTAGTTCATGTTTCATTTTGTTTTTCTTATTTAAAAAAAAGTTGGAAAAGTATTTGGGCAAATATTATTCTTGAAATCATTTTGTTTAAGATATTTTGTTTTAAAAAAAACAACTGAAAAAACATTTTCTCGTGATAATTAAAATATTCAAATAATTAAAATAAAAGTGCAAGGAGTTACATACACCCTGCAAGTTTGTTTTAACTAAGTACCACTAAAACAGCCTAGAGCAGGCGTGCGAAACCTTTAGGATATTGACGGCCGCATAAAAAATGAAACATATATTAAACCAAATTACAATATGTACGGCCACATAAAGAAAAATTAAAATTACTAGACCTATGTCAACGGCACCACAAAAAATTACTATATATATCTACGGTAGGAATCTAATATTAAAGTGGAGCTTTCATTTTTAAGTTGCGCATTTTTTAGTTACGTCACAGTTCTTAAACAGCCACCTCCCCCTAAAATCGTTTAGGCATTGGCATTTATTAATATATTCTACATAACTATTTGTAAATTATACTTACTTATTCATTTATTTATAACTTATTAAGTTTATGTAATTATCTTTATAAATCCATTGGCAATCTTATCACTATCAGCATTCTTGGAATATTTCACTATGACTATCTGAGTGTTGTATTAGATTATCTTTAGCCTACACTCAATGCCACATATACTTAATAGTTTTTTGTCTAATCACCGACAGAAGAAAATTTTAAAGCCTCTAATAGTCTAATAAAATTTTATATTTTTGCTCAATCAAGTTGTTTTATCTTCTACCAGAATTGTACAGACATATGGCGCCATCTTTCGAATTTAGTAGCATAGAGCCATAGACATAGATTACGATAGATATAATAATGGAACATCAAAGAGTGGCTAAAAATACTGTTGCTAAATACTGCTTATTTTTATTTTTGAAAAATGGAATTATTTAAAATGTTAATTGCATATATTAAACTATTTTTTTTTCATACACACTGAATATTTATTATAAAAAAAAAACAATTTAAAAAAAACCTAGATTATGACTATTTTTGAAATAAAAAACCTAGAAACCTAGACGAGGTCAAAAAAACCTAGATCTAGGTTGAAAAACCTAGCGCTGGCAGCACTGCCTGAGGGGTGCAAATAAACAGATGGCTGCCTAAATACAGTTAAACATTCATATAGGTTAATCATTGTGGCTTATTAGAATCATGTACATTGATTTTGTGATTTTTTGGGTAGATTATTGGAGCCATGTACAATGGTTTTGAGGTGTTGTTTTGTGGCTTATTGAAGCCATGTACATGGTAGTTAAGTGTGTTGTTTGGTAGCGATTAGAGGTGAAATAAAATCTGAGTTGTTGACACAGGTTACAACGTGATTTATGCAATAATTTTCAAGAGGTGTAATAAAATCTAAGTGGGCGAGACAGGTCGTCATGTTGGAGATCAGTTTAGGGAACATTTGTATAATAAATAGTCAGGCTTATTGTCATGTGTATAAACATCCTAAAATTGTCTACCCTATCGGTATTTCAGATATTGCATACACTAGTTTTTTTTATATGCAAATAATTTAATTTCGGTACATTTGATCAAAAAGTAACGGTGATAAATAACATTCCTATGTGCCCCAAGTTTAAATGTAAAATTACAGCTCGATAGGATCATGCAGGTTTCGTCATTTTTTACTTGTATTTTTTCCGCCCTTCAATGTCAAGACTTTGAAGTTAATATAAGAGATTTAATTAGACAGCCAACAATTTAAACAACAGTAAAAAATTAATATAAGAGATTTAATTAGACAACCAACAATTTAAACAACAGTACAAAAGTTAATATAAGAGATTTAATTAGACAACAAATAATTTTAAAAAAAAACAGTAAAAAGATCTTTAAATCCCTTATTTATGAGAAGGATCTTAAAATATTAATTAAGTTTAATATAAAACACAACGAAATAAAAACTATTACTGGATAAACGTGTTTGAACTCCAATTGCTGTAAAACGTCGGGAAGAAGGTTGAAAAGAAAGCCAGTAACATGTGGAAGTAAACAAAAGCAGATGGCGACATAGAAATATATAGAGATAAACTAAATGTTCACTAATTTAAATACGGTACGTTTATTTAATCTAAAATTTTGATACATGCCTTGCTAGTTGACAAATGTAAATGTGTAACGTTAGAGCTTGATAACATAACGAGAAGTGGATCCATTTTTACTTTTTTCCCCCGCATTACTGACCACGACAAGAGGGTGAAGGTTATATAAGTGTTTTAACAATGAATTTATCTGATGATTTTTTATAAGTTTTTTTAAATTAATTATTTTACAAATTATTTTAAGTCTCTGTAATTCAGTTTCTCTTAAGTTTTGTGACGTAACACTAGGCAAGAAATAAGGCAGTTAACCTTTTTGTTAACGTAGCACCTCTTTTGAATAATAATAATAATAATAATAAAACGAGGTAAAAGTATGTAACTAAAAATATTTACTACAAATAAATATTTTAAAAGCTATTAACAAATAATTTTCTTTAATGTTAATTGAATTTCATCGATTAAATTAAGTTCATCGATTAAAACCTCAAACGAACAATCTATTAAAGTATAGTTATCTCCACAGACCAAATTTACATATATTACCAGGAATGGTTTACATTAGACCAAGAAGTAATAATATAGTTTCGCATATAAATTTAATCATAATTGAATGTTCATATACTTTGAGATTACTTAAAATTACATTCCAGATAAGTGATTAGGAATTTATGGCACGCGTGCCACAGTATGCACGGAGAGCTTCATAAGCTGGCATAAGATGGCGAACTCATGACACGCGTGCCACAGCAAGCACGGAGAGCTTCACAAGCTGGCACGTGACTAAATAATTACTTTCTTGTCCCTTTAAAAAAGTTGTATTGAAAACCAATTAGTGTTTTATTCTAGTGCTTTTAAAACTCTTTAGTATGGTTGATGAGCAAAATCTTTCCGTGTATAGACGTGGTATAGACATGAGCCCCGCATGGCCTACATCCCTAAAACATTTGACATGAATTCAGTTAGTTTTATGTTACATGTGGTAGTGACACGAGCCCGTATGGCCTACATCCCTAAAACATTTGACATGAATTCAGTTAGTTTTATGTTACATGTCATCCAATAATTTTAGAAAAGAAATGTCACTTGTCTTTTGTGGATGTATTATGATTGTAGTCAATAACTACTTTACTTTACCAAACTTTGTTCTTCATAGCTAAGTGCTGTTACTATGAACTCTTTTATAACAATGTCGCTTGTGATTAAAAGATCTAAAAGGTTGGGCTACATTGATAAAAATTCTTTTAAAAAATACTAATCGTCAATTATTTCCTCTGAGTATATTAGTTACTTTTTCAGTTTTGATTATTTGATTTTATGTCTATATTATGAATCTTTATACATGACTCTATAAAGCCACCAAACAACACATTACTCTACCAGTGTACATGACTCTATAAAGCCACTAAACAACACATTACTCTACCAATGTACATAACTCTATAAAGCCAGCAAACAACACATTACTCTTCCAATGTACATGACTCTATAAAGCCACCAAACAACACATTACTCTACCAGTGTACATGACTCTATAAAGCCACCAAACAACACATTACTCTACCAATGCAAAAAGATGTGGAATAAAATAGAGACATTGTTATGGCTTATACAGATTTCGTTTTTAACTGGTTGGGACTAAAATCAAAGCAGTTCAACCTTATTGTATCACTAATTATATGGCTTAAAGGTTTTCTACATATATATACTTATATAAATAGAGAAATCAGCTTTAAGCAGTTAAAAAGACAGATATTTATAAAAGATGTACCCAAAGATAAAATTTTATAATTTATGTTCGTATCAATAAATGTAACAGTTAAAGTGAGAAACAACATAAAATAGAGACAAGATTAGGCTTTTCTTCATAAACTAGTATTACCTAGTTGGGACGACAATCATGGCATTTGAATGTTATTGTATCCCTAATTGAAGAGATCGAGTTCAGTGGCATGCCACTGACATAGCTGGTTTGAAGAAAGACATATGCAGGACTCGCTCTAAAGATAGTTAAACAAACATATAGGTTAATGATTTTGAGTTAATTTTAAAGTTTACGTAAATATAAATAATGAAAACGTTCATATGTTAAATTCATTAAAATCTTTTTGTTTCAACTTCCTTTTAAATTACTTTACAAAAATATATTCAATTTGTTTATTTAACTAACACAAGTATATAAAAATGTCAAACAGTAAAGTATTGTATATAAAATTTAAAAATTGCATTAAAAAAATTAAGTTTCGTGCCTTCTATTCTAACTTTTCTCAAGAACAACACAATATTAACATATATTTGTAAAGGAGCATTTTGGTGCAGTGATTACTGGCAATACACAATAATGCGCATCAGATGTTGCAATAAAATTATATCACCAGAGAAAAATTACTTCCTCATCTGATTTGTGGCTTTTTAGAGCCATGGCGCCCTTCCCTGTACTTGGTAGCTTGTTGTATATTGACCTCATAGACTGTGGCACCTTTCCCTGTACTTGCTAGCCTGTTGTATATTGAACTCACAGACTGTGGCGCCGCCCCCTATTATTGGGCGCCAGGAGTCTAACAAGAATCATATTAATTGAGGTAAGACTTAATAAACCCATGACAACAGATGCAGCTATTCAACTGTCCATCTCAAATTAAAGAAAGATACTTATCTATCCATTTATACAAGCATCTAGAACTAAACTTTCCATCTCATAAGAAAACCTAATACTAAAAACTTTCACTCCAAAAGACGAATAGCACTAAATACCCATCAAAGTAATTTGTGATATTTATATGTAAAAGCAAAAGGTTATTTACTAATTTCAATAATGTTATATACATAACTCAAATGTATTATTAAGGCCAAAACGTTTTAAATAACATTATCATCATTGATAAAAATGCTTTAAAATTGTAAGACCTTAGTACTTTGTAAAATAAAATATAAGACCAAAACACTGACGTAAACATAATAATATTTTCAACAAGCTGTATTTAGAGTCCAAGACCTTTGCCTATTATGTTTTTGTATTTAATGTTTTATGACTTCGTTCACTCCACCGACCATTGAAGATTGTTGTCAGTAGTCAGTGTACCACTCCTTTATGTATAAATAATTATATATATGGAAAACTTTTAAATATATTTTAAATAAAACATTGAAATAGCAAAACGAAAACACATATTCAGTGAAAATGTAAAACTTAATCAACTATGATGAAAATAAAACGAAATAAATCGTTTTACGTTATTAAAATAAGATTGTTTATTTCTTAATATAACAAAAATTTAATTATGACGTCATTGTTTCTTGTAAAACATTCACTAATACCAGGGATTTATCTTTATGAACTATTTTTTTCTAATAAGAACTAACCTGGAATATTAGAGTTTAAAAACTATTAAAAAGATGTCCTTAAATCGATTTAACGCCTGTGATTTCATAAATGTGGGGTATTACGTGGACATTGGCGTATGGAACTACTGACAAACAAAATGAGCTTCATGGACGTATTAGAAAGTTTGTATTCCTTGTTCTTTTGAAAAAAATACAAATATATTTTCTAAAGATTTCGATTTAAATATTTTTCTCTCTGTCTTTTTTTCCATTTTGGAATTATATCTATTAAAAAATATAGCATGTGAACTTTTGTCTACACCATTTCATAATTTGATATTAGACTTTAAAAAAGAGTATTGAACTGATAATTTAATTAATATCATGGGTTGTGCTGTCTACAACATTAGATAATTAGACAATAGACATTAGATAAGAATATTGAACTGATCTTTTAATAAAGATAGTTTTAGACAAAAATAGTGATGCCAATCAATTTTTTTTATCTCGATATGTGTGTATATATACATTAAAAATAAATAAGATTTTAATAACATTCATCTCCTTCCTCTAAGAATTACCCATATCCTCCCGTCCTATGGCGGATAAAGTGGGGTGCTGACTGGGCTAATTACCCATGTCCTCCCGTCTTATGGCGGATAAAGAGGGGTGCTGACTGGGCTAATTACCCATGTCCTCCCGTCCTGTGGCGGATTAAGGGGGTGCCGACTGGGCTAGTTACCCATGTCCTCCCGTCCTATGGCGGATTAAGAGGGGTGCTGACTGAGCTAATTACCCATGACCTCCCGTCCTATGGCGGATTACGTTGAGTGCTGACTTGTCTAATTACCCATGTCCTCCCGTCCTATGGCGGATTAAGAGGGGTGCTGAATTGGCTAATTAACCATGTCCGCCCGCCCTATGGCGGATTAAGAGAAGTTCTGACTGGGCTAATTACACATGTCCTCCCGTCCTATGGTGGATTAAGGGGGTGCTGACTTGGCTAAACTCAGGGACCCCCAATGATTTAAGAGCCCCTAGCGTGATATATTGTATTATGAAGGTGGCTGGACCGGGCCCCAGTTTGAATAGCAGCCAGGGACCCAGTGCAGTCTTGATCCGCCCCTGCTCCGCCTCCAGGTACAGGCTTGGTTTAAAAGAGAACTATAACATTCAACCATATAGCGAGACTCCGAATTATCATACAGGCTTGGTTTAAAAGAGAACTATTACATTCAACCATATAACGAGACTCAGAATTATCATACAGGCTTGGTTTAAAAGAGAACTATAACATTCAACCACATAGCGAGACTCAGAATTATCATACAGGCTTGGTTTAAAAGAGAACTATAACATTCAACCATATAGCGAGATTCAGAATTATCATACAGGCTTGGTTTAAATGACGTCACGCAAATTTAGCCGGATTTTTTACTTCCTCTCCCCTCGTCACGCGACGTCACACAATCGTAGCCCCCCACCCCCTTGAAAGATACGTCACAAATCTATCAGCCCCCCGCCCCCCAAAAAGGTAAAAATGTATTTTCTAATTGAAATTAAGTATATTTCAAATCAGTATCTTGTCATTTCAGTATTTATTTAGTGTAGGTCTACATTGTGATATCGTAACACGCCTGAAGCTATGTAAAAACGCATTAAGTACATTTTAAGCCAGTGTTTCTCAAATTTTTTCGTTCTAGACGACCGGAAGGAATTTTGACTTTTTACAAGGTACCGCTGCATTCTTTTCCCGCGTTTACGTGATTTTCTCTATACTGTTTTGATAGCAAAATTAGCCCTTACATTGCTGAAAGCCTTAAGGTTAAGTATGTTTTCAGCTTTTTCTTTATATTACATATTTGTTTTAAAAAATTGTTTAGTTGACAAAGCATAGCAAGACAGCAAACGAACAATGTGATTAACCTGCACGATTAAGCTCTCGAAGGCGACTATTGATTTTACAAGAATAATTGCTGACAAACCTAGAATACATAGATACAAGACAATTCCTCAAATCGTTTTTGATCTTATAATGACAGTTTT
>MUZC01000814.1:31482-43886 GCA_002072015.1 Radix auricularia | reverse complement strand
AGTGGCATGCCACTGACATAACAGTAAATGAGATTGCGACAATCCCGACAGTATCTAAACATAGTTAAACATTCATATAGGTTAACAATTGTAAGTTAATTTTAAAGTCTACGTTAGTATAAATACAGAAAAAGTTAATATGTTAATTTTATTTAAATTCTCTTTGTTTCAATTTTCTTTTAAAATAACATAAATATATATATATATATTTAAAAAAATTTAAACCAACATAAATTTATAAAAATATCAAACAGTATAGTATTGTATATAAAATTTAAAATTGCGTTAAAAAAGATTAAGTTTCGTGCCTTCTATCCTAACTTTTCTCAAGAACAACACAATATTAACATATATTTGTCTCGGAGCATTTTGGTGCAGCGATTACTGGCAATACACAATAATGCGCATCAGATGTTGCAATAAAATTATATCACGAGAGAAAGTGTTGTTCCTCACTTTTTGGTGGCTTATTAGAGTCATGTACATTGGTAGTGTTATGTGTTGTTTGGTGGCTCATTAGATTCATGTACATTGGTTGTGTGGTGTGTTGTTTGGTGGCTTATTAAATTAATTCCTAACGGAATGTGTGTTGTCTGACCAGAGATAACTGTAATGTCATTAGTAGCATGTGCTTTGTAGCCTGTTGTATAATGACCTTACAGACTGTGGCACCGATCCCTGTACTTGGTAGCCTGTTGTACTAGACCTTACAGACTATGGCTTCTTTCCCTGTACTTGGTAACCTGTTGTATAATGACCTCACAGACTGTGGCACCTTTCCCTGTACTTGGTAATCTGTTGTATAATGACCTCAAAGACTGTCGCACCGCTCCCTGTACTTGGTAGCCTGTTGTATATTGACCTAACAGACTATGGCGCCCCCCTGTACTTGTTAACCTGTTGTATAATGACCTCAAAGACTGTGGCACCGCTCCATGTACTTGGTAGCCTGTGGTACTAGACCTCACAGACTATGGCGCCCTTCCCTGTACTTGGTAGCCTGTTGTATATTGACCTCACAGACTATGGCTTCTTTCCCTGTACTTGGTAGCCTGTGGTATATTGACCTCACAGACTGTGGCACCTTTCCATGTACTTGGTAGTCTGTGGTATAATGACCTCACAGACTGTGGCGCCCTATCCTGTACTTGGTAGTCTGTGGTATATTGACCTCACAGACTGTGGCACCTTTCCCTGTACTTGGTAGCCTGTTGTATAATGACCTCACAGACTGTGGCACCTTTCCATGTACTTGGTAGTCTGTTGTATAATGACCTCACAGACTGTGGCGCCCTATCCTGTACTTGGTAGTCTGTTGCATAATGACCTCACATACTGTGGCGCCCTTCCCTGTACTTGGTAGCCTGTTGTATAATGACCTTACAGACTGTGGCACCTTTCCCTGTACTTGGTAGCCTGTTGTATAATGACCTTACTGAATTTGGCGCCCTTCCCTGCACTTGGTAGCCTGTTGTATAATGACCTCACAGACTGTGGCAACGCTCCCTGTACTTGGTAGCCTGGTGTATAATGACCTCACAGACTGTGGCGCCCTCCTCTGTACTTGGTAGTTTGTTGTCTAATGACCTCACAGACTGTGGCACCGCTCCCTGCACTTGGTAGCCTGGTGTATAATGACCTCACAGACTGTGGCGCCCTTCCCTGTACTTGGTAGCCTGTTGTATAATGACCTCACAGACTCTGCCGCCTTTCCCTGTACTTGGTAGCCTGTTGTATAATGACCTCACAGACTGTGGCGCCCTTCCCTGTACTTGGTAGTCTGTTGTATAATGACCTCACAGACTGTGGCCTATTATCTTATTGTATGTAATGTTTTAGGAACTTTCGTTAACTCCACAAACCAGGGAGATTGTTGACTGTAGTCAGCCTTTCACGCCTTTATGTATAAACTAGACTGTGCCAGCGGCACCCCCTTTTTTAGGGTGTGTTCGGTGCCAACCTTTTTCAAAAGCCCAACTAACTTGTCCTTTTTTGATAAATATGAAGTATTAAACTTTCTGAAATGTACGCAAATTATTTAATGATAGGGTTTGTATTTTGCGCACCGATGCACACCAAACAATGACATTTGGTCATCTTCTATTGTCATTCTGGTTGTCAAGATATCCAATTTGGGGAAGAAATGATTAACTCCTAAAATAACGGCATTAATAATAGTCTGGTTTGTTATGATTTAAATAATGAGATGATTAAAATTGTACAATGATAAAATGATAAAAACGGGCGGGGGGGGGGCAGGACCTATTCTTAATATTCGCATAAATAACATTTTGATCTATAATTTATTTCTTTGTTTCGGATTTATAGTTTTTATGCCGCAATGTGAATATTTAGATTAGTAAACTTTAAAAAAATGGTACTCATTTGTGGTCTTGAATAATTTTTCCACTTTTGGACTTTTTAGCACAGCTAAAACGAGGGGTTGAGCATTATCTGGAATTGTATTCAACAGTTACCACAGTCTCCAGCACCGCTCTAGATGACATCCCAGATAGCCACTCATGGAAGAACTTGATGTCGTGCCCACACAGGAAGAGCTGAGCAAAGCGATTGACAGTCTAGCTTGTGGAAAAGCGCCAGGGAATGATGGAATACCACCAGAGGTTCTAAAGAGTGGCAAGACAGCTTTACTCCAACCATTGCAAGACATTATGTCCCTCTGCTGGGAAAAGGGCTACATCCCCCAAGACCTAAAGGATGCAAATATAGTGACACTATATAAAAACAAAGGTGATAGGAGTGATTGCAATAATTATCGCGGCATTTCACTCCTTAGTATTGTAGGAAAGACCTTTGCCCGCGTTATACTAACACGTTTACAAAGCCTAGCATCCCGCGTCTATCCAGAATCTTAGTTTGGTTTCCGGTCCGGTCGGTCTACCATAGATATGGTGTTCTCCATACGACAGCTACAGGAAAAATGCAGAGAGCAGCAGATGCCACTATACATTGCATATGTGGACCTTACAAAAGCCTTCGACTTAGTCAGTCGCAACGGGCTATTCCAAATACTGGCAAAAATTGGCTGTCCCCCTCACCTACTTGCCATCATCAGACAGTTCCATGAAAATATGCTTGGCACAGTGCAGTTCGATGGAGCTAAGTCAGAGGCCTTCCCTGTCAGCAGCGGAGTTAAACAAGGTTGTGTACTCGCACCAACACTCTTCGCAATATTCTTCTCTGTACTTCTTCGATACGCATTCAAGGATAGCAGTGAGGGAATCTGGTTACATACCAGAGCTGATGGAGGACTTTTCAACACTGCCCGCCTCCGAGCCAAGACCAAAACGACGGATGTCCTAATTCGAGAGCTACTATTTGCGGATGATGCGGCACTAACAGCACATACAGAATCTGGTTTGCAACAACTCGTGTCAAGCTTCTCCAATGCCTGCAAAGAATTTGGTCTGCAAATCAGCTTGAAAAAGACAAACATCATGGCCCAAGACACTCGACCTCCTCCTACCATAAATATCGATAATGAAAACTTGGAGGTTGTGGACAGCTTCACCTACTTGGGATCCAAGGTCTCCAATACACTGTCCATTGAAGAAGAAATAAACAGCAGAATTGGCAAGGCAGCCGCAACAATGGCTAAACTAAATAAGCGGGTCTGGCAAAACACCAAGCTAACGGAGAAAACCAAACTGTGCGTCTATCGAGCCTGTGTCATCAGTACACTACTATATGGGAGCGAGACATGGACCACTTATACATCACAAGAGCGTAAGCTTAACAGCTTCCATTTGAGATGCTTGCGCCGCATCCTTGGTATTAAATGGCAAGAANAAAGTGCCTAATAGTGAGGTCCTAACGCGTGCCAATACCCAAAGCATGTTCTCAATTCTTAGTGAAAGACGCCTGAGGTGGCTAGGACATGTCAAAAGAATGAGCCCCGGCCGCATCCCGAAGGACCTCCTATATGGTGAACTTGCTTCAGGAAAGAGGAAAACAGGTCGCCCACGCTTGCGATTTAAAGATGTCTGTCAAAGGGACATGAAAGCAGCCAAAATACATACAAGTGACTGGGAGTGTAAGGCAGAAGACCGATCTACGTGGCGCACAGTTGTCAAAGAGGGAGTCATAATAGCCGAGGAGCGAAGAATGGAGGAGGCTGCAGACAGAAGAGCTAGGAGAAAGGCCAAAACATTTGGAAGCACAGAACTCGTGTGTAAAAACTGTGGCAAAGACTGTCACTCAAGGATAGGACTGCACAGCCACTCGAGAAAATGCAACCCAACCCAACGGTGATGCACCATCGTCTCGCGAGACGGAAGGATGCCGAATGATATCTATACAGACTTGTTTGAGATTAAAAGAGAAAGAATCCAGGTTTTTATGCAAGTACAAGGGGCCGGTCTTAGCAATAGCAGGGCCTTATGCAGCTTAGTATGCGAAAATGAATTGCGTGGGAAATAGTTTGGGTAGCGATAATGTATTAATAAAGATAATAAGTGAAAATTAAGATAGGTTGGGCCTATGAAAGCGCGGGGCCCACTGCGACTGCATAGGTTGCAGAAGCCTCAGACCAACCCTGGCTGTACCTCAAGAAGAGGTATTATGTTTAAAAAAACGAGGAGAAATGCCACCTTGATCTATAAAAATATATTCAACAGTAAATAATGGAAAATTATTTACCCAACATTATAATTTTGCTAAGAATTGTTTCAACAATTGCATCATTGTATCTAGTTGTGACAGGAGCTACTCCAAATTGAATTTAAAAAAACAAATTATATTCGCTCCCCAATAAATGATTTAAGACGACTAAACCTTGCAACATTGTATATCGAACATGATAATACAAACAAAATTTAAATTTTGAAAACATAATACACGATTTTGCTATTATGATATTTAGGTAAGTAAGCAAATGAATAAATAATTTTTAAAAATATGTTTATATACTGATGTGTAAAATTCCTTTTTTATATAAAAGAACAACATAGATCTATATTTATAAAAATAAAAAAATAAAAGCATATTAAATGTTAATGTTTTATTGGTGTAAATTTGGAATATCTCTTGTCGCATTTGGGTGATTGGGGTGGGAGGACCTGTGACCCCTATATCATTCTTGTGGCCTTCAAATAATTATCTGGTATTTTTATAATATGTATTTATTGGTCTATCATCTTATGCTACTTTTTTTTTGCTGCTTACATAAAAAGGGCATGCAATAGTAAAATAATACGAAAATTGTTCCCCACCTTTTACAATGTACTTTGTTTCAAATAAATTTTTTTATTCATGTTAATCAATTTATAAAAAACCATCATATGTCTTAAAAGGGACAGTCCATAAATGACTGTACGAAATTTCGGCTGATTATTCACCCCCTGCCACCTCGTCACAGGGTGTCACGAAACGAAAACTTAGACCACTTCCTCAATGTGACGTCAAAAAGATCCCCCCCCCCCATACACGCGGTATTGTCTATTTGAAAATTAGCATGTTTAAATGTTTTTCCTTTTGTGTGTTTATTTAATAATGTTTTTAGTTTAAAGCTGAACTCTAATGTCGTAACACGCGTGAAACACGTAAAACGTCATTGAATAAAGTGTCGATAATCATATAATTAAGTGGAACTTTTTTTTAAAGTTGCGCTTTTTGAATGACGTAAAATGTGACTCGTGGTGCGTGACGTCATTTACGGGTGGTCCCTAAAAGGGCGGCATATTGGAGACCACCCCGGGCGGAAAAAGCTCTAGCTACGCCACTAATGAAAAGCATTCATTTACTAAAAATATACACTTTTCTAACAAGTTAAAACCGTTCAATTATGGTTATAATTAAATTGTTGGCAAATGAAACAAATCTATTTTTTCAATGAGGCCTACCACTTGACGTCGTTCCCTTTACAAATGATACCTATCACTAGGCGGCTGGTTACTGCGTGGGATCCTCATAGCCGTGGCCTGCCAACAGACCGGAATGGCCTATGGACCTTAAATGTTTCTGTATAGAAGTAGCGTCTGTGTAGATAGGTCATTAGACAAAACACTATTCTAATGGACACGTAAATTTCCTTTGTACTTTTTTTTATTAGATTAAACATAGCGTTTCAAGCAATCTATGAGTTGCTTCCTTAAAATGATTTATCCTTGCTTTCTATTTTATTACAGTTTGATGCATGTTTGTGATTCTGTCAATAATGGGCTGAGAGAGACTACAAGAGAGACAAGACAATAAGAACATGTAGGATGACAGTCAAGAGAACTTTAAAAGTTTTAGAGAAGAACCTTTAGGGTTTAAACAGTAGTTATACTAATTAAGATAGAATCTGGAAGATTTTAAAACATAGAGTCAAATTAAAGTATTTTAAATTTACGGCTTGTAAAAGACTTGGCATTTGATTCAGAAAAACTGTATAAATTTTTCTTTAAAAAAATTAATTTCTTACAATAATTGTAAAATAGCGTTGTTTCGCTCATATTCTTGGTAATTTATTTTTATAAATATTAGATCCATACTAAATACCTAGTTGTAAAGTTACGTTTTATTTATAGTGACTTAATTCTTATTACTTAACGTCTCAATATTTACTAAGGAAATATCTAGTTTAAAATAACAAATCTTTGTATAAATGTCTGTTGATTCTGTTAAATCAGGTCAGAAATTTAAATCAACGTTTGCTGTAAATATAGTATAACGTTTATAGACAAGAATCTAATGACCTTTAGTTATGTTGTTAAAATTACTTTTACTGAACATACATCTCGTCATTGGCGACAAACCGTAGACGTCACTAATGGGTGCGGCATGTGTGGACAGCACCGGGTAACACCACCAAAAGAGGTGACACTAACAAATTGTATTCTCAAATCCTTTTATATGACACTAACAAATTGTATTCTCTAATCCTTTTATATGACACTAACAAATTGTATTCTCAAATCCTTTTATATGACACTAACAAATTGTTTTCTCTTATCCTTTTATATGACACTAACAATTTGTATTCTAAAATCCTTTTAAATGACACTAACAATTTGTATCCCCAAATCCTTTTATATGACACTAACAAATTGTATTCTCAAATCCTTTTATATGACACTAACAAATTTTATTCTCAAATCCTTTTATATGACACTAAAAAATTGTATTCTCAAATCCTTTTATATGACACTAACAAATTGTATTCTCAAATCCTTTTATATGACACTAACAAATTGTATTCTCAAATCCTTTTATATGACACTAACAAATTGTATTCTCAAATCCTTTTATATGACACTAACAAATTGTATTCTCAAATCCTTTTATATGACACTAACAAANGACAAGAATCTAATGACTTTTAGTTATGTTGTTAAAATTACTTTTACTGAACATACATCTCGTAATTGGCGACAAACCTTGGGCGCCACTAAGGGGTGCGGCATTTGCGGACAGCACCGGGTAACACCACCAAAAGCGGTGACACTAACAAATTTTATTCTCAAATCCTTTTATATGACACTAACAAATTGTATTCTCAAATCTTTTTATATGACACTAACAAATTGTATTCTCAAATCCTTTTATATGACACTAACAAACTATTAATGCTCATTGGGGGTGCCGAAATCATGCTTGGCTAGATGTTTGAAATTGCAATGGTATTTATGATACTTTAGATTACATAGAAAAAAAATTAAATAATTAGTTTTAATAATAATTTTGGCGCTACCTAAAAAATATATTTTATCATTATTGTAAGTTTTTCTTGCTAAATATGATGATTACATCTATATATATGTGTTTTGCTAATAAGTTGCCTTTAAAACAGAAAATCAAGAAATGAAAATATATATGTATATTTTACGTAAGGAATGGTACTTATTAAGATTGTGTTCGATTAATAGGAACAAAACGCATCTATAAATCCCGTCATGTCGCAGTATTCCATGGCTCCTTAATTTTTGGGAACACAGAGAATCTGTTCTGATATGGAAACAATAATGAAGAAACAACTTTTTGATCACGTATGTACATCAAGATAAAAAATAATAATAATGCGATAGAAAAATATGTAAAACAGAATATATTAAGTATTAATACATTGGGAAAAGACCTTTTTAGAAATAGTTTTCTTAAATTTATATTAAATTTCATCAATCAAATTAGTTTTACACGTTTAAAATTTTTACAATTGATCGGTCAGTTTTTCGTTAATTTCCGACGCCCTAATTTACATATTTTATCGGGATGTATTTAGATTTGTACATCCCGTCATAAAAGTATTTGGCATATAAACTTACTTTTAATAAAATGTTCATAAAATTTTTAATTACATTTGTACATCACGTTATGAAATCATTTGGCATCTTAAGTTACTCTTAATTGAATGTTTATAAAATTTTTAAATACTTACAATTACATTGTACACTAGTGATGGCGAAAATACAACACGTAAATAACATTTGGAAGGCAAAGATTGAGCCCCCACACAGCCATTAGAAAAGAAAAGTATCTTGTCTTTAACTTGTCTTAAGCGATTTTTATGATCATAGTCGGTAACTAATTTTCATTACCAAACTACGTTCTTTATGACCATAGTCGGTAACTAATTTTCATTACCAAACTACGTTCTTTATGACCATAGTCGGTAACTAACTGTCATTACCAAACTACGTTCTTTATGATCATAGTCGGTAACTTATTATCATTACCAAACTACGTTCTTTATGATCATAGTCGGTAACTAATTTTCATTACCAAACTACATTCTTCATCGCTTAGTGCTGGAACTATTGATTTTTTTGTGACATGTCGCTTGAAAATAAAAATGTAAAATTTGTGGATAGTTTTATCAATTATTTTTTTTATACTAATCCAAATGATTTTCGTTATGACTTTATTAGTGACTAAGTAAATTTTAAATAATTTGATTTTATTTGTAAGTTAAAGTTACCAACCTTAAAAGACATTATAAATGTTTATAAAATAGCATACAATAGAGACATGATTGTGTTTTATTCGGATTTAGTGTTAACTAGGTGGGGAGGTGGGGGAAAATCATTACATTTGAATGTTATTGTATCCCTATTTATAGGGATCGAAGTCAGTGGCATTCCACTTAAATAAACAACAAAGAATGCGCCGTGTTGTGTTGACATAATTAAAGATTCATATGGATTTAACTTAATATATTAAAGATATAGTTCCCACAACTATCAATAATTATAATAATAAAAATGTGTTATTAATCTGATCTTTGTTTCATCTAAACTGCAGTTTAAATTACTAGAAAAAATTGTTTTTTCTTAAATTTTAACTAATAAAAGTTTATAAAAATGTCTCACGGTATGGTTAATAAAATTTAAATTGATGTTAAAAGAAATTAAAATTCTTGTCTTCGAAACTAAATTATCTCAAGAACAACACAATGTTAACATATATTTGCACCGATGCATTTTGGTGCAGAGATTACCAACAATAACACAAAAGTGCAATTAAGATTGTACACTAAAATTTGTTTTAAGATCTAGTATTCTTTCTAATTGACAAAATCAAGCAATGTTTCAACACCAAAATCTATAGTTCAAAATATTCATGTAGTAAATAAAATATAGAAAAATGCAAATATATATTCAGTAAAAATTTAAGCCAGAATAAACTTTAGTTGCCTTAACACACATCAATATATTTGAAGAAGATTAACACTGTTTATTTCTTGATTTCACAAAAACTTAATTATGACGTCATAGTCTCTTGTGAAAACATTTGTTTATAGGAATGATGTATTATCATGTTCTACTTTTCTAACACAAACTATTCAGGACATTTGAGAATTTACAAAGTATAAGTAACGTTTTCCTCAAATGGAATTAACGCATGACTTTTTATAAATGTGTTGGTGGGGGGGGGGGTGCATGTGCTAAGAGGGTAAATGCGTATGAAACTACTGTGAAACTCAATAAAATTCCTAAACGTGCATTTCTAAAGATATCAATGTATATATTTTTCTATGTTTGTCATTCTGTATGTTGGAGATATTTCAAATAACAAACTATAACAAGTGTAGTACTGTCTACACTTTAGAAGAGATTAGACAAGAGTATTGAACTGATACTTTAATCCATAAAAGAGATTAGACAAGAGTATTGAACTGATACTTCAATCAATAAAAAAGATTAGACAAGAGTATTGAACTGATACTTTAATCAATAAAAGAGATTAGGCAAGAGTATTGAACTGATACTTCAATCCATATAAGAGATTAGACAAGAGTATTGAACTGATACTTCAATCCATAAAAGAGATTAGACAAGAGTATTGAACTGATACTTCAATCCATAAAAGAGATTAGACAAGAGTATTGAACTGATACTTCAATCCATAAAAGAGATTAGACAAGAGTATTGAACTGATACTTCAATCCATAAAAGAGATTAGACAAGAGTATTGAACTGATACTTCAATCCATAAAAGAGATTAGACAAGAGTATTGAACTGATACTTCAATCCATAAAAGAGATTAGACAAGAGTATTGAACTGATACTTCAATCCATAAAAGAGATTAGGCAAGAGTATTGAACTGATACTTCAATCCATAAAAAAGATTAGACAAGAGTATTGAACTGATACTTCAATCCATAAAAGAGATTAGACAAGAGTATTGAACTGATACTTCAATCCATAAAAGAGATTAGACAAGAGTATTGAACTGATACTACAATACATAAAAGAGATTAGACAAGAGTATTGAACTGATACTTCAATCCATAAAAGAGATTAGACAAGAGTATTGAACTGATACTTCAATCCATAAAAGAGATTAGACAAGAGTATTGAACTGATACTTCAATCCATAAAAGAGATTAGACAAGAGTATTGAACTGATACTTCAATCCATAAAAGAGATTAGACAAGAGTATTGAACTGATACTTCAATCCATAAAAGAGATTAGACAAGAGTATTGAACTGATACTTCAATCCATAAAAGAGATTAGACAAGAGTATTTAACTGATACTTCAATCTATAAAAGAGATTAGACAAGAGTATTGAACTGATACTTTAATCCATAAAAGAGATTAGACAAGAATATTGATTTTATATTTCAATCAAAATAGTTTTTAAAAAAATAGAAAGGGCTAATGATTTAATACTATATCTCTGATATGTGCGTCTATATTAATTTGCAATTAAACAATATTTTTATTCAAAAAATACAATTTTAGTAACATTTATGTTTGTAAACTCAATATTATCTATACATTTAATGTTCACGTTTTTAATAAGTATAATCATGACTATAGACAATATAAGTCCATGGTCTGATTTGGCCGACTCTTTATAGACAATATAAGTCCATGGTCTGATTTGGCCGACTCTTTATAGACAATATAAGTCCATGGCCTGATTTGGCCGACTATTTATAGGCAATATAAGTCCATGGTCTGATTTGGCCGACTCTTTATAGACAATATAAGTCCATTGTCTGATTTGGCCGACTCTTTATAGACAATATAAGTCCATGGTCTGATTTGGCCGACTCTTTATAGACAATATAAGTCCATGGCCTGATTTGGCCGACTGTTTATAGGCAATATAATTCCATGGTCTGATTTGGCCGACTCTTTATCGATGTCATGAATAATTTTCTTTATATTTTTTTTGGCTAACAATGACTTTTAGGTCATCTCAAATTAGTCAAATATTGATTTAAGACAGCGATTTCTTCTCTATCTTATAAAATAGATAACATCCATTGCAATAATTTCATGGAAATTAATATAAAAAATATAATTTGAAAGAACATAGAGCTCTGGCTTTTTCCTAAACAAGTATTCAGATATCTTTATCTACCGCGTTCCTTAAAAGCCATGGCGACTATACAATGGGTCACTAGCCAACAGGCCAACATAGCCATAAAGATTTTATTAGATTGTAGGACCACTAAACACACATCACTAGCCAACAGGCCAACACAGCCATAAAGATTTTATTAGATTGTAGGGCCACTAAACACTACATCACTAACCAACAGGCCAACACAGCCATAAAGATTGTTTTAGATTGTAGGGCCACTAAACACTACATCACTAGCCAACAGGCCAACACAGCCATACAGATTGTTTTAGATTGTAGGGCCACTAAACACTACATCACTAGCAAACAGGCCAACACAGCCATAAAGATTGTTTTAGATTGTAGGGCCACTAAACACTACATCACTAGCCAACAGGCCAACACAGCCATAAAGATTGTTTTAGATTGTAGGACCACTAAACACTACATCACTATCAATATAGGCCAAACAGCCATACATATTTTATAATGGTCGTAGGGCCACTAAACACTACATCACTTAGCTAACAGACCAACAAGCCAACACAGCCATACATATTTTATTAGATTTTAGGGCCACTAAACACTACATCACTAGCCAACAG
>MUZC01000814.1:20640-30926 GCA_002072015.1 Radix auricularia | reverse complement strand
CCATAAAGATTGTTTTAGATTGTAGGGCCACTAAACACTACATCACTAGCCAACAGACCAACACAGCCATAAAGATTTTATTAGATTTTAGGGCCACGTTTTATTTATATGTCATTTCATGACTCGCTCAATTTCTGTTCCTTTTTTTCTATATTTATGTCTTTACATGTCTTGCTCTATTTCTGTTCCTTTTTCTCTATATTTATGTCTTTACATGTCTCGCTCTATTTCTGTTCCTTTTTCTCTATATTTATCTCTTTACATGTCTTGCTCTACGTATGTGTCTTATTCTTTTTATTCATATGTCTACACATGTCTCGATTAATTTCTGTGCCTAATTCTATTTTTCTATATGTCTATACATGTTTCGCTTTATTTTTCGTGGAAACCGACATGACCTTGTTTCTTTCATTATGTATTCTGATAACTTATGGAACATTTTACATGAATATCAAAATTTTATAGACAAACGGCCTTTTTTTTCCATAATATAAAGAGATTAAACATTTAAAGGCCCTTAGAATACAGTTGATAAAGACTAGAGAGAAAGATAAATTTAATACACGCCCTAAGAATTTCAGTTCAGAAAGACTAGAAAAAATGACAAATTTTCGACAGTTAAGTCCACAGAAATAGGTCGGAATGGTTGAATATTTCTTAAATATCGTCATAAACGAAAAGAAAAACAAATTACACAGACTATTTGTGTAAGGAAACAATAAATTAAAGCTTTATTATCAACTAATACAAATAATGGTAGACGTTTCGGCTCATGCCTTCATCAGTACACAAACAATTACTTACATATATCTTAAAATTAAAACAAATTAAAGTATATGTGATAAAATAAAAAGAAATGAAGACAAAAATAAACACGGACATGGAATATTAGAAAAAAGAGGATGTTTAATTATTTAAAGATACAGTGAAAACCACAACATGAAAACGAATTTGCAGTCATGTAAAATTGTGGATTTGGTTAATTCCATATGGAGCCAACGTACCAAATCGTTGTATGAGTCTATTTTCCATGTGGACTCTATCATGGGTATTGGTTGCATATACAATACCAGTAACTACAATATCCAAAATACCATCGTGGTCATCACTGTTAAAATGTTTAGACACAGGGCACTGAACCTGTGTCTTTATATTGTACAGGTGTTCTCTTAACCGATCTCTCAGACGACGACCTGTCTCACCCACATAAATTTTTGTACATCTCTTGCAAATAATTGCATAAATCACGTTGCGACTGGTGCAAGTGAATCCATCTTTTATTACGATTTTTTCAAGAGGGAAAGAAATTTGGTTAATTTCAACCGAATATGGACAAGTATTGCAACGGTTACGGTAGCAACCTTTTGTTCAAATATGTGATTTCATTGTGGGAAGGTGACTTCTTACAAGTATGTCTCTGAGGCTTTTATCTTATAACTAGAAGGATGTTCAGTATAATAAAAAGGGCAAAATAATCTAAAAATACAAAAATATTTTTATTTCTCTTAAAACGTGTTTAATATAATGCGCACCGATCGTGAATATATTTTTTAAAAAGTGCTGTCAAAATAATGCGCGATATAAAAGGTTATTAAAGGTACTACACACTACACACCACAACACTCTATCTCAAAAAATTAACCTGAAAAAAGAGATAAATAAAATAATTTTAAAATTCAATCATTCAATTACTTACCCTTCGATCGATTTGAAATTTTAAGACTTTATTTTTATCATTGTAAAAAATCTGGAATGCCTTGTCACAATAATATCAAATGAGAAAGACAATAACAACCATCTAGTAGTAAGCTACCTATCGAAACAGACATCTAGTAGTACGTTACCCATCTTGAAAAAAATCTAGCACTAAACTACAATCTGAACGAACATCTAGCACTAACCCACCAATCTAAACAAACATCTAGCACTAAGCCGCACATCTAAACAAACATCTAGCACTAAGCCACCCATCTAAACAAACGTCTAGCACTAAGCCACCCATCTAAACAAATATCTAGTAGTAAACTACCCATCTAAACAAACATATAGTAGTAAACTACCCATCTAAACAAACATCTAGTAGTAAACTACCCATCTAAACAAACATCTAGTACATAACTACCCATCTAAACAAACATCTAGTAGTAAACTACCCATCTAAACAAACATATAGTAGTAAACTACCCATCTAAACAAACATCTAGTAGTAAACTACACATCTAAACAAACATCTAGTACCTAACTACCCATCTAAACAAACATCTAGTATCTAACTACCCATCTAAACAAACATATAGTAGTAAACTACCCATCTAAACAAACATCTAGTAGTAAACTACCCATCTAAACAAACATCTAGTACTAAACTACCTATCTAAACAAACATATAGTAGTAAACTACCCATCTAAACAAACATCTAGTAGTAAACTACACATCTAAACAAACATCCAGTACCTAACTACCCATCTAAACAAACATCTAGTACCTAACTATCCATCTAAACAAACATATCGTAGTAAACTACCCATCTAAACAAACATCTAGTAGTAAACTACCCATCTAAACAAACATCTAGTACTAAACTACCCATCTAAACAAACATCTAGTAGTAAGCTACCCACCTAAACAAACATCTAGTAGTAAACTACCCATCTAAAAAAACATCTAGTAGTAAACTACCCATCGAAATAAAAATCAAATAGTAAGCTACCCATCTATACAAACATCTAGTAGTAAACTACCCATCTAAACAAACATCTAGTAGTAAACTACCCATCTAAACAAACATCTAGTAGTAAACTACCCATCTGAACAAACATCTAGTAGTAAACTACCTATCTAAATAAAAATCAAATAGTAAGCTACCCATCTAAACAAACATCAAGTAGTAAACTACCCATCTAAAAAAACATCTAGTAGTAAACTACCCATCTAAACAAACATCTAGTAGTAAACTACCCATCTAAACAAACATCTAGTAGTAAACTACCCATCTAAATAAACATCTAGTAGTAAACTACCAATATAAAAAAACATCTAGTAGTAAACTACCCATCTAAACAAACATCTAGTAGTAAACTACCCATCTAAACAAACATCTAGTAGTAAACTACCCATCTAAACACACATCTAGTAGTAAACTACCAATCTAAGCAAACATCTAGTAGTAAACTACACATCTAAACAAACATCTAGTAGTAAAGTACCCATCTAAACAAACATCTAGTAGTAAACTACCCATCTAAATAAAAATCAAATACTAAGCTACCCATCTAAACAAACATCTAGTAGTAAACTACCCTTCTAAACAAACATCAAATAGTAAACTACCCATCTTAACAAACATCTAGTAGTAAACTACCCATCTAAACAAACATCTAGTAGTAAACTACCCATCTATACAAACATCTAGTAGTAAACTACCCATCTAAATAAACATCTAGTAGTAAACTACCAATCTAAACAAATATCTAGTAGTAAACTACCCATCTAAATAAAAATCAAATACTAAGCTACTCATCTAAACAAACATCTAGTAGTAAACTACCCTACTAAACAAACATCAAGTAGTAAACTACCCATCTTAACAAACATCTAGTAGTAAACTACCCATCTAAACAAACATCTAGTAGTAAACTACCCATCTAAATAAACATCTAGTAGTAAACTACCCATCTATACAAACATCTAGTAGTAAACTACCCATCTAAACAAATGTCTGGTAGTAAACTACCCATCTAAATAAAAATCAAATAGTAAGCTACCCATCTAAACAAATATCTAGTAGTAAACTACCCATCTAAATAAAAATCAAATAGTAAACTACCCATCAAACAAATAAATATCTAGTAGTAAACTACCCATCTAAATAAAAATAAAATAGTAAACTAACCATCTAAACAAATATCTAGTAGTAAACTACCAATCTAAATAAAAATCAAATAGTAAGCTACCCATCTATACAAACATATAGTTGTAAACTACCCATCTAAACAAACATCTAGTAGTAAACTACCCATCTAAACAAACATCTAGTAGTAAACTACCCATCTAAACAAACATCTAGTAGTAAACTACCCATCTATACAAACATCTAGTATTAAACTACCCATCTAAACAAATAGCTATTAGTAAACTACCCATCTAAACAAACATCTAGTAGTAAACTACCCATCTAAACAAATATCAAGTAGTAAACTACCCATCTAAACAAACATCTAGTAGTAAACTACCCATCTAAACAAACATCTAGTAGTAAACGACCCATCTAAATAAAAATCAAATAGTAAGCTACCCATCTATACAAACATCTAGTAGTAAACTACCCATCTAAACAAACATCTAGTAATAAACTACCCATCTAAACAAACATCTAGAAGTAAACTACCCATCTAAACAAACATCTAGTAGTAAACTACCAATCTAAACAGACAACTAGTAGTAAACTACCCATCTAAACCGAGAACTAGTAGTAAAATACCCATCTAAACAAACATCTAGTAGTAAACTACCCATCTAAACAAACGTCTAGTAGTAATCTATCCATCTAAACAGACAACTAGTAGTAAACTACCCATATAAACAAACATATAGTAGTAAACTACCCATCTAAACAGACATCTAGTAGTAAACTACCCATCTATACAAACATCTAGTAGTAAAATACCCATCTTAACAAACATCTTGTAGTAAACTACTCATCAAAACAAACATCTAGTAGTAAACTACCCATCTAAACAAATATCAAGTAGTAAACTACCAATCTAAACAAACATCTAGTAGTAAACTACCCATCGAAATAAAAATCAAATAGTAAGCTACCCATCTAAACAAATATCTAGTAGTAAACTACCCATCTAAATAAAAATCAAATAGTAAACTACCCATCTAAATAAAAATCAAATAGTAAGCTACCCATCTAAACAAATATCTAGTAGTAAACTACCCATCTAAACAGACAACTAGTAGTAAAATACCCATCTAAACAAACATCTAGTAGTAAACTACCCATCTAAACAAACGTCTAGTAGTAAACTACCAATCTAAACAGACAACTAGTAGTAAACTACCCATATAAACAAACATCAAGTAGTAAACTACCCATCTAAACAAACATCCAGTAGTAAACTACCCATCTAAACAAACATCTAGTAGTAAAATACCCATCTAAACAAACATCTTGTATTAAGATACCCACCTAAACAAACATCTAGTAGTAAGCTACCCACCTAAACAAACATCTAGTAGTAAACTACCAATCTAAACAAACATCTAGTAGTAAACTACACATCTAAACAAACATCTAGTAGTAAACTACCCATCGAAATAAAAATCAAATAGTAAGCTACCCATCTATACAAACACTAGTAGTAAACTACCCATCTAAACAAACAACTAGTAGTAAACTACCCATCTAAATAAACATCTAGTAGTAAACTAGCCATCTAAACAAACATCTAGTAGTAAACTGTCCATCTGAACAAACATCTAGTAGTAAACTACCCATCTAAACAAACATCTAGTAGTAAACTACCCATCTAAACAAATATCTAGTAGTAAACTACCCATCTAAACAAACATCTAGTAATAAACTATCCATCTAAACAAATATCAAGTAGTAAACTACCAATCTAAACAAACATCTAGTAGTAAACTACCCATCTAAACAAACATATAGTAGTAAACTACCCATCGAAATAAAAATCAAATAGTAAGCTACCCATCTATACAAACATCTAGTAGTAAACTACCCATCTAAACAAAAATCTAGTAGTAAACTACCAATCTAAACAGACAACTAGTAGTAAACTACCCATCTAAACAGAAAACTAGTAGTAAACTACCCATCTAAACAAACATCTAGTAGTAAACTACCCATCTAAACAAACGTCTAGTTGTAAACTACCCATCTAAACAGACAACTAGTAGTAAACTACCCATCTAAACAAACATATAGTAGTAAACTACCCATCTAAACAGACATCTACTAGTCAACTACCCATCTATACAAACATCTAGTAGTAAAATACCCATCTTAACAAACATCTTGTAGTAAACTACTCATCTAAACAAACATCTAGTAGTAAACTACCCATCTAAACAAACATCCAGTAGTAAAATACCCATCTAACCAAACATCTAGTAGTAAAATACCCATCTTAACAAACATCTTGTATTAAGATACCCACCTAAACAAACATCTAGTTGTAAACTACCCATCTAAATAAAAATCAAATAGTAAGCTACCCATCTAAACAGACAACTAGTAGTAAACTACCCATCTAAACAAACATCTAGTAGTAAACTACCCATCTAAACAAACGTCTAGTTGTTAACTACCCATCTAAACAGACAACTAGTAGTAAACTACCCATCTAAACAAACATATAGTAGTAAACTACCCATCTAAACAGACATCTAGTAGTCAACTACCCATCTATACAAACATCTAGTAGTAAACTACCCATCTAAACAAACACCCAGTAGTAAAATACCCATCTAAACAAACATCTAGTAGTAAAATACCCATCTTAACAAACATCTTGTATTAAGATACCCACCTAAACAAACATCTAGTAGTAAACTACCCATCTAAACAAACATCCAGTAGTAAACTACCCATCTAAACAAACATCTAGTAGTAAAATACCCATCTAAACAAACATATTGTAGTAAACTACCCATCTAAACAAACATCTAGTAGTAAAATACCCATCTAAACAAACATCTAGTAGTAAGATACCCACCTAAACAAACATCTAGTAGTAAACTACCAATCTATACAAACATATAGTAGTAAACTACCCATCTAAATAAATATCTAGTAGTAAACTACCCATCTAAATAAAAATCAAATAGTAAGCTACCCATCTAAACAAATATCTAGTAGTAAACTACCAATCTAAACAAACATCTAGTAGTAAACTACCCATCTAAACAAACTTCTAGTAGTAAACTAACCATCTAAATAAAAATCAAATAGTAAGCTACCCATCTATACAAACATCTAGTAGTAAGATACCCACCTAAACAAACATCTAGTAGTAAACTACCAATCTATACAAACATCTAGTAGTAAACTACCCATCTAAACAAATATCTAGTAGTAAACTACCCATCTAAATAAAAAACAAATAGTAAGCTACCCATCTAAACAAATATCTAGTAGTAAACTACCAATCTAAACAAACATCTAGTAGTAAACTACCCATCTAAACAAACATCTAGTAGTAAACTACCAATCTAAATAAAAATCAAATAGTAAGCTAGCCATCTATACAAACATCTAGTAGTAAACTACCCATCTAAACAAACATCTAGTAGTAAACTACCCATCTAAACAAACATCTAGTAGTAAACTACCCATCTAAACAAAAATCTAGTAGTAAAGTATCAATCTAAACAGACAACTAGTAGTAAACTACCCATCTACACAGACAACTAGTAGTAAACTACCCATCTAAATAAACATCTAGTAGTAAACTACCCATATAAACAAACGTCTAGTAGTAAACTACCCATCCAAACAGACAACTAGTAGTAAACTACCCATCTAAACAAACATATAGTAGTAAACTACCCATCTAAACAGACATCTAGTAGTCAACTACCCATCTATACAAACATCTAGTAGTAAAATACCCATCTTAACAAACATCTTGTAGTAAACTACTCATCTAAACAAACATCTAGTAGTAAACTACCAATCTATACAAACATCTAGTAGTAAACTACCCATCTAAACAAATATCTAGTAGTAAACTAACCCTCTAAATAAAAATAAAATAGTAAGCTACCCATCTAAACAAATATCTAGTAGTAAACTACACATCCAAATAAAAATCAAATAGTAAACTACCCATCTAAACAAATATCTAGTAGTAAACTACCCATCTAAATAAAAATCAAATAGTAAACTACCCATCTTAACAAATATCTAGTAGTAAACTACCCATCTAAATAAAAATCAAATAGTAAGCTACCCATCTATACAACCATCTAATAGTAAACTACCCATCTAAACAAACATCTAGTAGTAAACTAACCATCTAAACAAACATCTAGTAGTAAACAACCAATCTAAACAGACAACTAGTAGTAAACTACCTATCTAAACAGACAACTAGTAGTAAACTACCCATCTAAACAAACATCTAGTAGTAAACTACCCATCTAAACAAATATCAAGTAGTAAACTACCCATCTAAACAAACATATAGTAGTAAACTACCCATCTAAACAGACATCTAGTAGTAAACTACCCATCTATACAAACATCTAGTAGTAAAATACACATCTTAACAAACATCTTGTAGTAAACTACTCATCTAAACAAACATCTTGTATTAAGATACCCACCTAAACAAACATCTAGTAGTAAACTACCCATCTAAACAAACATCCAGTAGTAAACTACCCATCTAAACAAACATTTAGTAGTAAAATAACGATCTAAACAAACATCTTGTAGTAAACTATCCATCTAAACAAACATCTAGTAGTAAAATACCCATCTAAACAAACATCTTGTAGTAAGATACCCACCTAAACAAACATCTAGTAGTAAGCTACCCATCTAACAAACATCTAGTAGTAAACTACCCATCTAAACAAAAATCAAATAGTAAGCTATAAATCTAAACAAACATCTAGTAGTAAACTACCAATCTAAACAAAAACCAAATAGTAAGCTATAAATCTAAACAATCATCAAGTAGTAAGCTACCCATCAAAACAAACATCTTGTAGTAAGCTACCCATCTAAACAAACATCTAGTATTAAAATACCCATTTAAACAAACATCTTGTAGTAAACTACCCATCTAAAAAAACATCTTGTAGTAAGCTACCCATCTAAACAAGCATCAAGCATTAAAATACCCATCTAAACAAACATCTTGTAGTAAACTACACATCTAAACAAACATCTAGTAGTAAACTACCCATCTAAACAAACATCCAGTGGTAAACTAGCCATCTAAACAAACATCTTGTAGTAAACTACCCATCTACACAAACATCTAGTAGTAAACTATCCATCTAAACAAACATCCAGTAGTAAACTACCCATCTAAACAAACATCTAGTAGTAAACTACCCATCTAAACAAACAGCTAGTAGTAAACTATCCATCTAAACAAACATCTAGTAGTAAACTACCCAACTTAACAAACATCTAGTAGTAAACTACACATCTAAACAAAAATCTAGTAGTAAGCTACCCATCTAACAAACATCTAGTAGTAAGCTACCCATCTAAACAAACATCGAGTAGTAAACTACCCATCTATACAAACATCTAGTAGTAAACTACCCATCTAAACAAACATCTAGTAGTAAACTACCCCTCTAAACAGACATCTAGTAGTCAAATACCCATCTATACAAACATCTAGTAGTAAAATACCCATCTTAACAAACATCTTGTAGTAAACTACTCATCTAAACAAACATCTAGTAATAAACTACCCATCTAAACAAACATCCAGTAGTAAACTACCAATCTAAACAAACATCTAGTAGTAAAATACCCATCTAAACAAACATCTTGTATTAAGATACCCACCTAAACAAACATCTAGTAGTAAACTACCCATCTAAACAAACATCCAGTAGTAAACTACCCATCTAAACAAACATCTAGTAGTAAAATACCCATCTAAACAAACATCTTGTAGTAAACTACCCATCTAAACAAACATCTAGTAGTAAAATAACCATCTAAACAAACATCTAGTAGTAAGATACCCAACTAAACAAACATCTAGTAGTAAACTACCAATCTATACAAACATCTAGTAGTAAACTGCCCATCTAAACAAATATCTAGTAGTAAACTACCCATCTAAATAAAAATCAAATAGTAAGCTACCCATCTAAACAAATATCTAGTAATAAACTACCAATCTAAACAAACATCTAGTAGTAAACTACCCATCTAAACAAACATCTAGTAGAAAACTACCCATCTAAATAAAAATCAAATAGTAAGCTACCCATCTATACAAACATCTAGTAGTAAACTACACATCTAAACAAACATCTAGTAGTAAACTACCCATCTAAACAAACATCTAGTATTAAACTACCCATCTAAATAAAAATCAAATAGTAAGCTACCCATCTATACAAACATCTAGTAGTAAACTACCCATCTAAACAAACATCTAGTAGTAAACTACCCATCTAAACAAACATCTAGTAGTAAACTACCCATCTAAACAAAAATATAGTAGTAAACTACCAATCTAAACAGACAACTAGTAGTAAACTACCCATCTAAACA
>MUZC01000814.1:0-20609 GCA_002072015.1 Radix auricularia | reverse complement strand
ATCTAGTAGTAAACTACCCATCTAAATAAAAATCAAATAGTAAGCTACCCATCTAAACAAATATCTAGTAGTAAACTACCAATCTAAAGAAACATCTAGTAGTAAACTACCCATCTAAACAAACATCTAGTAGTAAACTACCCATCTAAATACAAATCAAATAGTAAGCTACCCATCTATACAAACATCTAGTAGTAAACTACCCATCTAAACAAACATCTAGTAGTAAACTACCCATCTAAACAAACATATAGTAGTAAACTACCCATCTAAACAGACATCTAGTAGTCAACTACTCATCTATACAAACATCTAGTAGTAAAATACCCATCTTAACAAACATCTTGTAGTAAACTACTCATCTAAACAAACATCCAGTAGTAAACTACCCATCTAAACAAACATCTAGTAGTAAAATACCAATCTAAACAAACATCTTGTATTAAGATACCCACCTAAACAAACATCTAGTAGTAAACTACCCATCTAAACAAACATCCAGTAATAAACTACCCATCTAAACAAACATCTAGTAGTAAAATACCCATCTAAACAAACATCTTGTAGTAAACTACCTATCTAAACAAATATCTAGTAGTAAAATACCCATCTAAACAAACATCTAGTAGTAAGATACCCACCTAAACAAACATCTAGTAGTAAACTACCAATCTATACAAACATCTAGTAGTAAACTACCCATCTAAACAAATATCTAGTAGTAAACTACCCATCTAAATAAAAATCAAATAGTAAGCTACCCATCTGAACAAATATCTAGTAGTAAACTACCCATCCAAATAAAAATCAAATAGTAAACTACCCATCTAAACAAATATCTAGTAGTAAACTACCCATCTAAATAAAAATCAAATAGTAAACTACCCATCTAAACAAATATCTAGTAGTAAACTATCCATCTAAATAAAACTCAAATAGTAAGCTACCCATCTATACAAACATCTAGTAGTAAACTACAGATCTAAACAAACATCTAGTAGTAAACTACCCATCTAAACAAACATCTAGTAGTAAACTACCCATTTAAACAAACATCTAGTAGTAAACTACGTATCTATACAAACATCTAGTAGTAAACTACCCATCTAAACAAATATCAAGTAGTAAACTACCCATCTAAACAAACATCTAGTAGTAAACTACCCATCTAAACAAACATCTAGTAGTAAACTACCAATCTAAACAGACAACTAGGAGTAAACTACCCATCTAAACAGACAACTAGTAGTAAACTACCCATCTAAACAAACATCTAGTAGTAAACTACCCATCTAAACAAACATCTAGTAGTAAAATACCCATCTTAACAAACATCTTGTAGTAAACTACTCATCTAAACAAACATCTTGTATTAAGATACCCACCTAAACAAACATCTAGTAGTAAACTACCCATCTAAACAAACATCCAGTAGTAATCTACCCATCTAAACAAACATTTAGTAGTAAAATACCCATCTAAACAAACATCTAGTAGTAAAATACCCATCTAAACAAACATCTAGTAGTAAGCTACCCATCTAACAAACATCTAGTAGTAAACTACCCATCTAAACAAAAATCAAATAGTAAGCTATAAATCTAAACAAACATCTAGTAGTAAACTACCCATCTAAACAAAAACCAAATAGTAAGCTATAAATCTAAACAATCATCTAGTAGTAAGCTACCCATCAAAACAAACATCTTGTAGTAAGCTACCCATCTAAACAAACATCTAGTATTAAAATACCCATTTAAACAAACATCTTGTAGTAAACTACCCATCTAAACAAACATCTTGTAGTAAGCTACCCATCTAAACAAACATCAAGTATTAAAATACCCATCTAAACAAACATCTTGTAGTAAGCTACCCATCTAAATAAAAATCTTGTAGTAAGCTTCCCATCTAAACAAACATCTAGTAGTAAACTACCCATCTAAACAAACATCTATTAGTAAACTACCCATCTAAACAAACATCTAGTTGTAAACTACCCATCTAAACAAACATCTAGTAGACATCTAGTAGTAAGCTAACGATCTCAAATATTCGATCCCAAAGGACGATCAGTACTCAGCTACCAATCACACAAAATGGCTAGTTTGCAAGGTAAGAGCTAAAACGTATTTATAATTTTAATAGTTTAACATACTTAAATCAAAAAAAAAGTTTACGTCCAAAAAGTGATTAGAAAACTAGAATCACAGCTAAATATGCAGTTACATTGTTAGTCTTTAGGACTTGTATAAAATATTCGCCCAAAACACTAACGTAAAGATAATAATATTTACACCAAGCTGTATTTAGAGTTCAAGACCTTGGCCTATTCCATTATTCTATCTAATGTTTTAAAAAGTTTTATTTACTCCAACGACCAGGACGTTTGTTGTCTGTAGTCAGCCGACCACGGCTTAAGGTATATATAAATATGTCTATGGATAATTGTTCATCTTTGCACACAGCAAATTAGCACATTCCATTTATGTGTCAGATATGATCATATTGAAAAAGTTCAATGGTGAAAGTTGCAATAAAATAAACTTGTACTATTACAAAAGTAATCAGTTTCAAAAGTTATTACAATCACAATAATTTTTTTCAATCCTTATAGAAAAACACGTAGATTCTATATCGTCCTTTTCCAAAGTTTTAGCTTCATACAAGCGAACCAAACACATTCTTATGCTAATTACTGTGGTTTTATGGCAGAGCGCTCGACAGGCATACCTTTGGTTACGGCTTCGAATCCATGCGAAGGCAAGGATTTGTCCCCGGTCCTAGGACAGCCTTGAGTCACCCAGCTTCTAATGGGTACCTAACACTAGTTAGGTGGTTGGATAATGTCCTTGAGTCCCCCAGCTTCTAATGGGTACCTAACACTAGTTAGGTGGCTGGATAATGTCCTTGAGTCACCCAGCTTCTAATGGGTACCTAACACTAGTTTGGTGGCTGGATAATGTCCTTGAGTCACCCAGCTTCTAATGGGTACCTAACACTAGTTAGGTGGCTGGATAATGTCCTTGAGTCTCCCAGCTTCTAATGGGTACCTAACACTAGTTAGGTGGCTGGATAATGCGTGGAACACTCCTAGAAGTGTCCTGTGAAAACTGCATCACTTACCAACAGATCAGCCGTCATGGTCTGTGGACGACATTATTTTATGATTATGTGTCAAGAATTGGTTGTATATATACATCACATCACAAAATAGTTTGGCCTGTAAGGCTACCCTTAAATTGGTTGTATATATACATCACATCACAAAATAGTTTGGCATGTAAGGCTACCCTTAAATTGGTTGTATATATGCATCACATCACAAAATAGTTATGCCTGTAAGAATACCCTTAAATCTGTTGCATATATACATCACATCACAAAATAGTTTAGCATGTAATTCTTCCCTTAACTGAATGTTATATAATTTGGGTTTTTTTAAAGGTACGTTCTAGATCAGTTGACTGACACAGTTAGCGAGCATCGCTTCTATAGACGGCACGCCACTAAAATAGTATTTTCTTAATCAATATTTTTTTAGTTAAAAAAAAAACAATTAAAGATAACTTATAGTTATAACCCAGTGCTTCTAAAACGTAATAGATATGTTGACCAGCAGCAATATTTTGGCCATTGCCCCAGGAACTGGTGCATTCTTTAGGTAGCAACACAGGCCCCGCATGGCCTACATCCCAAAGACATTTTACATGAATTTAATTATTTTTATGCCACATGTCATCCAACAATATTAAAATAGAATAGTCGCTTGACTTTTATTTCACTTCAGCGATTTTTATGTTCGTAGTCGGTAACTAGTTTACTTTACAAATCTATGTTCTTTATCGCTAAGTGCTGGTACTATGAAATCTTTTATAAAACATCCGCGTTAGATTAAAATATGTCAGATTTTGGGATACCTTTTGATCAATTATTTGTTAAAAAAAACTAATCGTCAAATATTTTTATTATGATTAATTTAGGAACTAAATTAAATTATGTTGATTATATTTTTGTTATTAGTTTTCAATAGTTTTCATTATAAATTGAAACATAGCATAAAATAGAGACAAGGTTATGCTTTTTCGGATTTAGTGTGAACCAAATGGGCAGAATATTTTTTGCATGTTTAAGTAATTTTATCCCTAATTAAAGGAATCGAGTTCAGTGGCATGCCACTTAAATAATAAATGCCTCCAAGTAATTATTAGACAGCAATGTTACATTGATATAGTTAAACATATAGATAAGCGAACCTCTTTATGTTAATTTTAAAGTTTAGGTATGTATAAATAAATGTAATAGTTAGATTGTGTTATTTATTTCAATTTGTTTGGTGTAATCTACATTTAAATTTACGAAAAAGTAAATTTAAAAAAAATTAAACTAACACAATTTTATATTAATGTCTCACGGTATTTTAGATAAAATTAAAAATTACTTTAAAAAATACAATTCTTACTTTATTACCCTTATTTTTTAAAGAGTAACATAATTTTAACATATTTTGAATAGGAGCTTTTTGGTGCAGCGATTACGAGCAATACACAAAAAATGCGCATCAGAAGTGTCGATGAAATTCAATTTTAAGATAATATGTATTTTCTCACTAACAAATTGCAGACACAATTTCTACACAAATTTAGTTTAAAATATTGCTGTTGAACTATGAATATTTGTATACAAATTGGAATTCCCGTAAACTCGGCACCAAGAAAAACAATTAGATCTAATGACTTATAACATTAAAAAATATATTTGATAGACCAAACTGGGAGCATAAATAATTTTAAGTACCTCACTTTCACACAGATATCTTTTTAAGCTTAAAAGTTTCAAATCTAATGAGAATAATAAGTATTTGTGTATTGCTTAAATAATTCTTTGAACTACTTATCTTCATACAATTAATGTGACACAACTCTCTAAATATGTGTGCCCTATTTATCTTCATACAAATAATGTGACACAACTCTCTCAATATGTGTGCCCTATTTATCTTCATACAAATAATGTGACACACAACTCTTTAAATCTGTGTGCCCTATTTATCTTGGTGCAAATAATGTGACACTACTCTCTAAATATGTGTGCCCTATTTATCTTGGTACAAATAATGTGACACAACTCTCTTAATAATAATAATAANATATATATATATATATATATATTTATATATGTATATATATAAGAAAAATTCATATCATACTAACTACATAAAATAAAAGACAATACGTAAATCTGTGCACCTATTTATTTTCAGACACAACTAACTGCATCTCTAAAGATGTATATATACTAGGGCTGTTATCGATTAAATTAATTTTACACGTTAACTTTTGAAAAATTACCGATTAATTAATCGATAATTTTGTTAAAGCTGGAAATAAAGATGTATGACGTCATTAACTGAAAATTTCAAGGGAAGTAATAAAAAAAGGAAATTCGTATTTTTATTCAGATATTTTTAAAACCCAGTTAGCAATGAAAATAAGTTAAATAATTTATTAAAGTTTAGGCACTTGAATGAAATGACAAAATAATTTTAAAATATACAAGTAATACAGCAATAGAGAAATTGATTGATGGTTAACAAAAAGATAAGATAATCTTTTTATCCCAAGTTGTGCAAAAGTAATTACTTGTCTTCTAAGACCTCACAATCAAGTTTTTTCACTTGGTAGTTTTCCTTCACATTTTGTGCCATTTTATGACATTTTTAAAAATGCCCATAACCTATGTATTTAATTTCATTAAATTTAAAAGTAATAACATTGTTAGGATAAGAAGTTCAATAAAATTTCCAGAAAGTTAAATTTTGTTATTGTTAAATAATGAAAAACAATGTTTTTTTTATATTTTATATCATTGTCCTTTTAAAAATAGGGTGATTTAAAGTAGTTAACGGAAAAGTCTGTGCGTAAAAAAATTAAAAAAAAAAAAAAAAATTATTATAAATTATTTTTATTTTTAATCACTTTTTTATCGATTAAAATACTTTTAATCGATAAAATAATTTACCGATTAATTGAGAAATTGATTGGTAAAGGGCTGGGCTGATTCTCCACAAACTGAATAAGAAAACTGAAAATAAGTGGAACAAATCATTTATATATGATACTAGCTATAAGCATGTCCCTTATAATATGCAGGGCAAAATAATTATTTTTAAAAAAGAAAATTCCTGGTATGTCTCGTAAAACGTGTTTTATATAGTGCGCACCCAACGTGAATATATTTTTTAAAAATATTGTGAATGTAATAGTCACCTTATTGAGCGACAATTAGGGTTGTTGAGCAGAATACGCACCATAACACTCTATCTCAAAATTAAACATTATAGATCTACATAGAGATACATAAAATATTTTAAAACTCAGTAATTCAATAACAGTACATTCGATTTTTTTGTAACTTTGATATATACCTCATTTTTGTCATCAGCACGAGTCTGCACCTCAAAATTTTAGCTTGCAAGCTTAAGAGAAAATTTGTTAAAAATCGATCTCAAATTTTGTTCTGCAGCCACGCACGGCTCAGACACCACAAATTGATATAACGGATTTATAAAAATTGAGCCGAGTGTGTTGATAATTCTTTTGTCATTCTGTTTACTTGTAACAACCTGACTGTTTTTTGTAACTGTAGATGACATTCTGTTTACTTGTAACAACCTGACTGTTTGTAACTGTGTAGTTGACATTCTGTTTACTTGTAACAACCTGACTGTTTGTAACTGTGTATGACATTCTGTTTACTTGTAACAACCTGACTGTTGTTTGTAACTGTGTAGGTGACATTCTGTTTACTTGTAACAACCTGACTGTTTGTAACTATGTATGACATTCTGTTTACTTGTAACAACCTGACTGTTTGTAACTGTGTAGGTGACATTCTGTTTACTTGTAACAACCTGCCTGTTGTTTGTAACTGTGTAGGTGACATTCTGTTTACTTGTAACAACCTGACTGTTGTTTGTAACTGTGTATGAAATTCTGTCTACTTGTAACAAACAACATGACTGTTGTTTACTGATATCGTTAAGTAACATCTTGTCGAAAAAATTAATACCTTAAATTAGTTTATGAACATAAATTTGTTTATTATCATTTAAATACATCGATAAAGGTAATGACATTCTAATCCTGTGGTCAATGATTCTATGGCTCGCAACAATATTATTTAGACTTGTTTTCTTTGATTAGTTTTTCTTCAACAAATTTAATTTTATAATAGTAAATATTTTTTTTTTAAAGTATAGTCGTGTGTGGAAGCTACAAAAACACCCGGGGCTAATACAAAAACAACGGGTGTTTTTGTATGTGCTTGATATATCTGACTATTCCAGAGTTAATACAGAAATACTAGTCACATATACATATATCATACGGAGATAATACACAAATACTAGTAAGATACATATATATCAGGCAGAGATAATTCACAAATATTAGTCGAATGTACATAAACAAGGCTGGGTCTGAAAAAATACGCGAACACTAGTCAAATGTACATATATCAGACTGAGATAATACACAAATACTCATCACATACACATATATCAGACTGAGATAATATACAAATACTCGTCACATACACATATATCAGACTGAGATAATACACAAATACTCATCACATACACATATATCAGACTGAGATAATACACAAATACTCGTCACATACACATATATCAGACTGAGATAATACACCAATACTCATCACATACACATATATCAGACTGAGATAATACACAAATACTCATCACATACACATATATCAGACTGAGATAATACACAAATACTCATCACATACACATAAATCAGATTGAGATAATACACAAAAACTCGTCATATACACATATATCAGACTGAGATAATACACAAATACTCATCACATACACATAAATCAGATTGAGATAATACACAAAAACTCGTCACATACACATATATCAGACTGAGATAATTCACAAATACTCATCACATACACATAAATCAGATTGAGATAATACACAAATACTCATCACATACACATATATCAGATTGTGATAATACACAAATACTAGTCACATACACATATATCAGTCTGAGATAACAAACAAATACTAGTCACATACACATATATCAGATTGAGATAATACACACATATTAGTCACATACACATATATCAGATTGAGATAATATACAAATACTAGTCACATACACATATATCAGACTGAGATAATATACAAATACTAGTCACATACACATATATCAGATTGAGATAATATACAAATACTAGTCACATACACATATATCAGATTGAGATAATATACAAATACTAGTCACATACACAAATATCAGATTGAGATAATATACAAATACTAGTCACATACACATATATCAGATTGAGATAATACACAAATACTCGTCACATACACATATATTAAACTTAGATAATACAAAAAGAGTATTGACATACACATCGTTCAAACTGTGATCATATTTAAGTATAGTAACATACACAGTATTCAAACTTCGATGATATATAAAAAATAGTCCTTTACAAATTGCTTAGACTATGCTAATACCAGTCACATACACAAAGACCAATCACAAGCACAAAAACCAATGACATACACAAAGAACAATCACATACACAAAGACCAATCACATAAACAAAGACCAATCACATACACAAAGACCAATCACATACACAAAGACCAATCACATACACAAAGACCAATCACATACACAAAGACCAATCACATACACAGAGATCAATCACATACACAAAGACTAATCACATACACAAAGACCAATAACATACACAAAGACCAATCACATACACAAAGACCAATCACATATACAAAGACCAATCACATACACAAAGACCAATCACATTTACAAAGACCAATCACATACACAAAGACCAATCACATACACAAAGACCAATCACATACACAAAGACAAATCACATACACAAAGACCAATCACATACACAAAGACCAATCACATACACAAACACCAATAACATACACAAAGACCAATCACACACACAAAGACCAATCACATGCACAAAGAGAGATCACATACACAAAAAGAGATCACATACACAAAGACCAATCACATACACAAAGACCAATCACACACACAAAGACCAATCACATACACAAAGAGATCACATACACAAAGACCAATCACATACACAAAGACCAATCGCACACACAAAGACAAATCACATACACAAAGAGAGATCACATACACAAAGAGAGATCACATACACAAAGACCAATCACATACACAAAGACCAATCACACACACAAAGACCAATCACATACACAAAGAGAGATCACATACACAAAGTGAGTTCACTTACACAAAGACCAATCACATACACATTTGTTTAGACTAATGATATACAAAGATTGTCAACATACCAATAGTTTTGTATAAAACGATCATTGAAAACTGGTTACACTAGTTAAACCAATTACTTGTGAGGTTTTTATGTCTCAGTTTAATATATATATATACTTTACCAAACTTTACTTTGGTTTACTTTACCAAACTATGTTCTTTATGATCGTAGTCAATAACTGGTTTATTTTACCAAACTATGTTCTTTATGATCGTAGTCAATAACTGGTTTACTTTACCAAACTGTGTTCTTTATGATCGTAGTCAATAACTGGTTTACTTTACCAAACTGTTTTCTTTATGATCGTAGTCAATAACTGGTTTACTTTACCAAACTAAGTTCTTTATGATCGTAGTCAATAACTGGTCTACTTTACCAAACTATGTTCTTTATGATCGTAGTCAATAACTGGTTTACTTTACCAAAATATGTTCTTTATGATCGTAGTCAATAACTGGTTTACTTTACCAAACTATGTTCTTTATGATCGTAGTCAATAACTGGTTTACTTTACTTTACCAAACTATGTTCTTTATGATCGTAGTCAATAACTGGTTTACTTTACCAAACTATGTTCTTTATGATCGTAGTCAATAACTGATTTACTTTACAAAACTATGTTCTTTATGATCGTAGTCAATAACTGGTTTAGTTTACCAAACTATGTTCTTTATGATCGTATTCAATAAATGGTTTACTTTACCAAACTATGTTCTTTATGATCGTAGTCAATATCTGGTTTACTTTACCAAACTATGTTCTTTATGATCGTAGTCAATAACTGGTTTACTTTACCAAACTTCATCGCTAAGTGCTGTTGCTATTTATTTTTTAAAATTTGCCTTTAGATTAAAATATGTCAGCTGTTGCGATGCATTTTTATCAATTAAAAAATATAGAGTCTAACCGTAAATGATTTTTACTATGGTAATAATTGTTACTTAGTCAATTGAAATTCTGTTAATTTTATTTCTATGTTTGTTTTCTATCGTATGGATCATTATAATGGAGAAATAACAGAAACTAGAGAGAAGATTATGCTTTTTCGGATCAAATGTTATTTGATTGGGACTAGAATTATTTAATTTGAATGTCTTTGTATCCCCACTAATAGGGATCGAGTTCAGTGGCATGCCACTTAAATGTATGCAAGTGCAAGAGTAAAGTGGCGTATATAGATATAGTTAAAGATACACATATGATAACCTTATTAAGTTAATTTTATGGTTAAAATTAATATAAATTATGTAATTGTTCCCATCTATTATTTATATAAATGTTATTATTTTTTTTTTTAAAAATTTCTTAAATTACTATAAAAAATATTTATTTAAAAAAAAAACTAATTAAAAAAAGATATTAAAAATGTCCCATGGTAATGTATAAAATATAAAACACGTTTAAAAATCGACAATTATAGACCTCTAAACTAAATTCTCTAAAGTACAACACACTATTAAAATGTATTTTATCGGAGCTTTTTGGTGCAGAGTTAATGGGCTATAAACAATAATGCGCATCACAAGTTGCAATGAAATTCTCTTTTAAGTTTTTCTCACTGACAAAATTCAGACACAATTTCTACAAAAATTAGTGTAAAATTATTGTATTTCTTTAAATATTTGTAAACAACTTGTGTCATCAAACAATTTTGAAGCTTATTATCTGAAGCATTGAGAGCTAATTGTTTTTGAAAGGGTCTATATTTCCTTTTAAAATATTCTGGTTATAGAAATAATCATTCTTATTTTAACACATTAAAGTTGATATTATTTTAATGACTGAGTTTAAATTTGAATAAATGTTTACTCTGAATTGAACTTAAGATTACTAACTTTTTATTTACCTACTTGAAGTTAAGTTTACTAACTTTTTATTTACCTACTTAAACTTAAGTTTACTAACTTTTTATTTACCTACTTGAAGTTAAGTTTACTAACTTTTTTTTACCTACTTGAGCTTAAGTTTTAGCAAATCGTTATTGTGACTTCAGCCAAAGTTTTAACAAACGATAACATGAAAGAACTTTAAAGAAAAAGACATGGGACTAAATTACAAAGTAATATAGCAACTATTGTTATATATAGTCTCTGTATATATATGTAAGTTTTGGTAAGTTTAATAAATGAACATGCTAATATACTCTATTGGGACTATTTTGAATTCATTTCTTTCTACACACAGATTCTTGTGGTAAAAAAAAAAGTGTTTACAATTAGAAAATTCATAGGCCTTGTTTTTTTATTATCTTCCAAAAACCAAAGTTTTACATGACATTTTGTGTGGTCGTGTACTGACAGTCTTAGAGTGGCTCATGTCAGATAAAAAATAATGTTATCTAAACTAAGATACATTTTCTAGGAAAGCTAAGTCATCTTAACATATAAATCATGTTAATAAATCAAGTCAATAAAGCAAGTAAATAAATCAAGTCAATAAATCACGTTAATAAATCACGTCAATAAATAAAGTACATAATTTACCTCTGTAAATCAGTACCAAATTCACGTCAATTAATCAAATACCAAATTCACTTCAATAAATCACGTCAATAAATCACGTCAATAAATGAAGTACCTAATTCACCTCTATAAATCAAGTACCAAATTCACGTCAATAAATCTTGTCTTTACATATACATGGCTTCTGTACGTCCTCTTCCCCCCTTTCCCTTTCTCCTGGCTCTTCTTTATCTCACTCCTAGCTGTGTGGATGGCTTTCGCTACTTGAATACCCTCACGAATTTTTAGCGATAAGAAATCACGCTATTCCTCTCAATAAATAATAATAACAATAAAGATAAAATGATAATTTATATAGCGCTGTATCCTCAAAAATAAATTCCATAAATCACGTCAAAGATATCGTCAAAAATAAAGTCAAAATGTTATAATGAATAAATTTTTAAAAAACTGTTTATAATGTTTTTTTGTTTTTTTTTTAATTTACACACATTCATCAAACAAGATACTAAATCACGTCAACGATTTCGTTAAAAATAAAGTTTTAAAAAAATAGGTCAATGAATTCGTCTAAAATATAGTTCATAAATAACATTAAATAAAGTTTAAAAAAACACCTGGTTAAAATCTAAATATGTTTTTAAAAAAATTACATAATGTCATCAAACAAGATAAAAGATCATATTATAACACAAGCCAATCACTCACTCATTGTATCAGTAACGTTTTGACTGCATTCTTTCAGCTTATATTTTAATCAGGAGGTGTGCATAATACATCAATATTAAAAATTACTTTTAAAATAATAAAAACGTTCACAGGAGTTTAAAAATTGTCTGGTGTATTTCTACGTAATATAATATTACATGACGTCATTTTTAGTTTATACTAATGAATGTTCATTCTCTGTTGGGTTGAGCCGTTAGGCTCTTAAAACGTGGTTCAATTTTTCGCAGGCGAGCCTCAACATTCGAGCATCGCCGTAGAGGTAGTCCTCTGCAGGTGTTGCAACTTCACCAAATAAAGCCCGTCCAACTCGGGGCAACTCTCTAGCACATGGGTCACCGTCTTCTCCGGGCAGCCACACAACCTACAGGCCAGTTCCCTTCTAGTGTCAAACTTGTATAGGTAGCTTCGTGTGGGACAATGGTCAGTTCTCATTCTAGTTATGAGAGACTGACTACTACGATCAAGTTTCCACCAGGCATCGCTTTTGCTCGGTCGCGGCAGTTTCTGTTATACCTTTCTGGCCGTATTCCCATTCTTCCAGCCCTCAAGCCATTTCTCTAGGAAATGGTCTTTTAGCCACGACTTGACCCCCAGTTGGGTCAAGGGCTTATGGGGTTGGGGCTGGGCTGCGCCTGCCCTGGCCAGTGCTTCGACCCTGTCTGATTGGGCCGTGCCGCTGTGTCCGGCCATGAACTGTATGACTACTTTGCCGCCACGTGCCAGGATGTCACCTACTGTATCCAGAATGGCACTTACTATCTTGGCCTCCAGAGAGCTTCGACTCAAGTTTTCAAGCGAAAACCGAGAATCGGTGAAGGCTACGACAGTCGGGAAATTCTTTCTCTTAGATAGACGACGGCGTACTTCCTTCAAACCTTGTGGATCGCGTCCAGTTCAGCTTCGTGACTACTGTTCGTAGATCCACACGGCCCCGACAGCTCTAGGCTGTCCGGCCCTGGTTGGGGATATTGAATTAGAACACCGTATCCACTTTTGCCATCTCTTAAACGTGAGCCGTCCGTGAAGAATTTTACCACGCTGTCTCCATAGGCCTCGATTGTGCGCAGAGTCTCGTCTCGCAGAAACTCGACGGGACTGGCCCGTGTCACCGCGGCATTTGCCAGTGTCAGCCGTATATCAGGCGGGTCAAGGTTTTCATGTGGTCCTTGAGCAGGGACCAGTTTCATTCGTTCCCTGAGCTTCAAGTTTGTGGACAGCGCCCATAAAGGAGGGTCTCTTCAGTCTTGTCCTCTTATTCCATCGGTCTTGCAGTTGGTAGCAGGGTTCGTCATGCTCCAACCTACAATATCGCTCCACCGTAGTCATGATTGCCTATTCTCGCCTTATCGCCAGGGGTTCTACGTTTGACATTATTTCTACCGCGGCGATGGGTGTGGTACGCAACGCCCCACATACGAACCGTAGAGCTTGGTTCTGTAATCGGTCCAAACCCTCTAGAGCCGTGCGGCTCGCAAAGGCCTGGACCGGGAGGCTGTAGTCAATAGCACTTCTCACGCTACCAAGTAGAGAGCTCTTAGTAGTCTTGCGTCCGCTCCCCAACTCATGCTAGCCAGTTTCTTTACCAGTGAAAATTTAGCTGTGGTTTTGGCGCATAATTCACGTACATGGTTATGCATCTGGAGTTTCTAGTCCAGCTTTATACCCAAGTACGTTGGTGTCCGGTCCCAATTGAGGCTCTTACCGCAGATCTGAAGCACCAACTCATGCTTCAGAGCGTTCCGTCCATTAGTGAAAATGGAATGGACCGTTTTTACCTCTAGGTGTCATTGGCTGGCGTAATTTTCGATACGGTTCAGATCATGCTGCAGCCGGTTCTGCAGTGTTGCGACGTCCTTTTCCGAACTCCATATAACCAGATCGTCAGCAAACATGGCATTCTGGGATTCGAGTATGCCGTGTAGGTCGTGGACGCAGGCTAAGAACAATGTACAGTTAAGCGCTGAGCCCTGTGGGAGCCCGTCTTCCAATCATGCCTCGCTGGATAGCGCTTCACCAAGCCGTGTCTTGATCGTTCTGCCCGTGAGGAACGATTTTACCCAGCCGTATATTTTAGCTGTGACACCTAACTGCTGTAATTTGTATAGGAGCCCTCCACGCCACACCTTATGGTATGCTTGCTTTAGATCGAAGAACACCGCAACTGTGTGGTTCTTCATCTGGAGTTCGTTTGTCATGGTCTAAATTAAGCGTAGTGCTTGGTCTATCGGGTTGCGTCCCTTGCGGAACCCACCCTGAGCCTTCGGAATGCTTTTGGGTTACTCGAGGTACAAATAAAGCCGTGCGTTCACTAACCGTTCTGCTATCTTTCCCACACACGACGTGAGGGAAATGGGCCGGTAGCTGGATGGGTGTTCGCCGGGCTTCCCTTCCTTACGTATTGTGGTAATTATGGCCTTTTTCCACAGCTTCGGCAGTGTGCCTGTAGTCCAGGTTCGATTGATAAAACTCAATATTTTTTTCGGTCTGTCGTGCCCAGATGCTTGAGCATTTCATTGTGAACCTTGTCTGGCCCTGGTGCTTTACCAGTTTCGCATTTGTTGAGTATGGTTTGCAATTCTGTCATCGTGAAAGGTGCTTTGAAAACCTCGAGTCGGGGGCCCCTGCTTTGTCTCCTGGAGCCCTCCTTTCGCATTTGGTCGATCGTTTGGCTAAAGTCCGATCTGGCGCCTTTTTTATTCACCTGTGCAAAGTGCTTGTTCAGCGCCCGTGTGCGCTTTGTTTCACTTGCTCGTTGTCCCTTTGTCGTCGTCAAAGGGTTGGGGTTTTTAGCTTTGCCCGCACCAGACAATGCATCGATTAGCCGCTAAACTTTCTAACATCTGCTAGGTCGAGTTTTTCGCACGTATTGACCCATTTGGCCTTCTTCGCCTTTTCGACAGCAGCGCGGAGTTCGGCTGTCAGTCTGTTGTACGCCCTACGAGCTTCGGGCGTCTTCAGCTTGGCAGCTTTTTTCCGTGCTTTCGCTCTTCGTTTTACCAAATCGTTCAAGCTCCTGTCCCAGTAGGGCCTTAATTTCTGTTTCCCGTTTGTCCTCGGGATCGTCCGTCTCGCAATCCTGAGGATTGTGTCAATTTACTTCTCGTAAGTGTCATCCACGTTGCCTCCTGCAACGTCCAGCAGAGCGAGCTTGGTCTCGCTCTTGGCCTCGTTTCTCCGCCAATTGGCCTTACGGAACTGCCAATGCCTTCTATCAAATCGAGGTTAATCCGTACCAAACACAAACTCAATCAGTATTGGGAGGTGGTCGCTTCCAACCTCTTTTAGTATTTCCAGTCTATGCCTGGACTCTAGGTCAGCTGAGATTAGCGTTAGATCTGGGCGGGACTCCGTGCTGTGTCCCGTGTGCAGCAGCGTCGGCTCGATGTGCTCGTTTTGCAATCTGATCAGGTTCGTACCAATACAGATATCCTCAATATATCGGCCTGACGCATTCCGCTCGGTGTAGCCCCAGTCGAGAGACTGTGCATTGAAGTCTCCTGCTATTATCGTACGACTTAGTGTGACGTCTTCCCCAATTGGAAGCGTCATTGGGTTCCTGGGCGTATTATAGACATTAGTTATCGTAAAGCAAACGTCGCCTTTGAATACCCTTACAGTTAGGGTATCAGTGTTGCTGTAGCACTTGGCTTAAAGCAGCTCCACCGTTACATCATTCCGGACCGCTGTGGCAAGGCCCCGGCATCGCCGGTCGCACCTGCAATGGTATAGCGAGTAACCTGTTATGTGAAACGGCTTACCCTTTAGAAAGGTTTCTTGGAATAATGCTACGTCCACATTCCTTTCGTGGAGTAGTTTAGTTACTTCGTGCGCCTTTTGCCTAATACCACAGACATTCTATTGCAAAACTATCAGGGCTTGTTCTGGACGGCCATTCGCGCCCTTACCAATACGGTCAGTCGCCGGTTGACCGATGGGTCGTGACCTGTCGTGCGTCACCATTCTCAGAGGGGTGGTATCTTCCCCAGCCAGCATACCACCATTAGCCGGAACTTGGGGGTTTATAAGGTCCATTCCAAGACCTGCTTTTTTCGAAAATAGAACCATTATTTAAGAGAGGGAGTAGGCAGAAATCTTCAACTCATTGAGGGTGATTCGTGTGCGTTTCGTCCCTTGCGCACTGTCTTTCGGTCTTCGGCGTTCGTAGCCTGGCAATGTTGGGTATAGGCCTGCTCCTGTACCCAGCACTGGACCTCACGGTGAGGTCTAGCCCATCCTAACGTTATTACGATAGGTTCCGGTGCTTGTGTTTGGCGATGGCACCGTGGTTATTAGTTTCAGGTCGCAGCCACTTCCGCTTCCTTACTCATCCCCCAGGCCACGAAGAGGCTAACCACTTCTGAGGAACTTTACTTTACCAAACTTTGTTCTTCATTGCTAAGTGCTGGTACTATGAATTAGTAAATGACAATGTCGCTTGGGAATAAAAAAAGATGTCAAAGGTTGGGCTACATTGTTAAAAATTCGTTTTTTTAAATACTAACCGTCAATCAATTCCTCTGAGTATCTTAGTAACTATTTCAGTTTTGAACATTTACTGTTATGTCTACATTATGAATCATTATACACAGAAATATGGAATAAAATAGAGACATTCTTATGGTTTTTTCGGATTTTGTTTTTAACTGGTTGGAACTAAAATCATAGCAGTTAAACGTTATTGTATCACAAATTACACTTAGAAAAATAGGGCAATCAACTTTAAGCAGTTAAAAAGACAGATATTTATAAAAGATTAACCTTAAGATGTTAATTTTATAATTTAGTTTCGTGTCAATAAATTTAACAGTTAAAGTGAGAAACAGTACAAAATAGAGACAAGATTAGTTTTTTTTTTAAAACTAGTGTTAACTAGTTGGGACGAAAATTATGACATATGAATGTTATTGTATCCCCAGTTATGGGGATCGATTTCAGTGGCATGACACTGACAAAACTGTACTCTGTCATATTCGATGTTTTTTGCGTGTCTAAATTTAGTTAAACATACATATAGGTTAAACATTGTAAGTTAATGTTAAAGTTTACGTAAGTATAAATAACGAAAAAGTTAATATGTTAATTTTATTGAAATTCTCTTTGTTTCAACTTCCTTTTAGAATTACTAAAATAAAATATATTTTTAAAAATTTAAACTTACACAAGTTTATAAAAATTTCAAACAGTATAGTATTGTATATAAAATTTGAAATAGCATTAAAAAGTCAAAGTTTCGTGCCTTCTATCCTAACTTTTCTCAAGAACAACATAATGTTAACATATATTTGTTTCGGAGCATTTTGGTGCAGCGATTACTGGCAATACACAATAATGCGCATCAGATGTTGCAATAAAATTATATCACAAGATTAAGTGTTCTTCCTCACGTTCAAATTATAGACACAATTACTTCACCGATTAAGTTCAAAATATTGCTGTTGTACTATGAATATTTGTATACAAATTGTGTCATCCATCAATGTTGAAGATAATAATCTTTAAGTCTTGATTGCTAATATGTTCGTTTACAGTCGTCGTCATATTGTATTTCTATCAACACCAAACTTCTCAGAAATTGGCTTATATTATATCAAAAATAATGTAATGCAAACATGGATGTACATTCTAGGGTAGTAAGTCATTTTAACTGACGTATAATTTCTATAACTCAGACACTAAATCACGTTTATAAAAAAGGGCGTCAATAGATTAGCCACTAAATTAAGTCAATAAATCTCATCAGTAAAATCACACTAAATATTAATATACTGATTAAAATTAAAATAACTTTTTATATTTTGTAGAATTTGTCTTGTACAGAGTTTCATCAGGAGATGTAATAAAAGAAAAATATTGTCCATAGGATTTCCATTCTAGGTCAGCCGAGTTAGGGAAACAAACGCTTCTCGTTGCATGTCTTTTTGATGCATCTATCACTCCTCCTTTAAAGGGCCCTAACCTTAANTAAATTTAGTTAAACATACATATAGGTTAAACATTGTAAGTTAATGTTAAAGTTTACATAAGTATAAATAACGAAAAAGTTAATATGTTAATTTTATTGAAATTCTCTTTGTTTCAACTTCCTTTTAGAATTACTAAAATAAAATATATTTTTAAAAATTTAAACTTACACAAGTTTATAAAAATTTCAAACAGTATAGTATTGTATATAAAATTTGAAATTGCATTAAAAAGATTAAGTTTCGTGCCTTCTATCCTAACTTTTCTCAAGAACAACATAATGTTAACATATATTTTTCTCGGAGCATTTTGGTGCAGCGATTACTGGCAATACACAATAATGCGCATCAGATGTTGCAATAAAATTATATCACAAGATAAAGTGTTCTTCCTCACGTTCAAATTATAGACACAATTACTTCACAGATTAAGTTCAAAATATTGCTGTTGTACTATGAATATTTGTATACAAATTGTGTCATCCAAAAATGTTGAAGATAATAATCTTTAAGTCTTGATTGCTAATATGTTCGTTCACAGTCATCGTCATATTGTATTTCTATCAACACCAAACTTCTCAGACATTGGCTCATGTTATATCAAAAATAATGTAATACAAACAAGGATGTATATTCTAGGGTAGTTAAGTCATTTTAACTGACGTATAATTTCTATAACTCAGACACCAAATCACGTTTATAAAAAAGGGCGTCAATAGATTAGCCACTAAATTAAGTCAATAAATCTCATCAGTAAAATCACACTAAATATTAATATACTGATTAAAATTAAAATAACTTTTTATATTTTGTAGAATTTGTCTTGTACAGAGTTTCATCAGGAGATGTAATAAAAGAAAAATATTGTCCATAGGATTTCCATTCTAGGTCAGCCGAGTTAGGGAAACAAACGCTTCTCGTTGCATGTCTTTTTGATGCATCTATCACTCCTCCTTTAAAGGGCCCTAACCTTAAATCTCCAGAAACTATGCACTCAATCATTGCCAACGAAAGCATTTCTTTGTTATTAAGTGAACACTTCTTTGATCACGAGGCTTGGGTGAACCTCCAAGCTGGGATCACAGAAAAAAAATTAAAAAATATATCTATCTGCAATGCTTGCAAAAACCTTGAGAATGAGGATTTAAAAATGGTAGAATGGGATGGTTGCCTAAAGTGGTACCACTACCATTGTGTAGCACTCCCAACAGCCTCAAAACTATGTAAAATGGTTTTGTATAGAGTGTTGGAGGTGGACATTAACTTTTTAAAAATAACTTTACTTTTTATATGGGTTTTTTAATCACTAATATTTTTTGCTGTAATTACTTTTTTATGAATTGCAACTAATCTTTTTAACTCATTTTCTATTAAATTAACATGTTATCGTCATGTGAACATGATAACATGAACGAGATTGAGAAGAGGACGCGTGACTGAAGTGAGAGGATAGACCAGAATGCACTCGGGTAAGAGACAAGGTTGATGTGATTTTATGTCTGACAGGTGAACACTAAAGTTTCATCTTGTATATCATTTGTTACAGTATTAAATTCATTTTGTTGACATATTGGATTTTAAATTGGTCATTGTGCGAAAGATTTTGTTTAATAACACCTACTGATACAGGACAACCAGCCTGTTACAATTGTTACTTTCTTTGTACATTATAGCACATTAGTCTAAATTGTGCTCCTACATTCATGAATATAAAGAATACACGTAGAATCTATATAGTATATTTATATCTAGTAATGTGCTTAAACCATGCTTTACTTTGAAATCCTTTGTTAACTCATGGTGTCTGCTTGAGTCCTTGATTGTTTGCTTGCTTGTTAGCTAGCAAGCTGACATTTTGAAGGCAGACTTGAGCCAATGTCTTGTTAGTTAGCAAGATGACATTTGGAAGGCAGAGTTAAGGCAATGATAAAATGTTTCAAAATTTCAGATGAATCGAATGTGCTGTAATAAAATTATTACATTTTTAGATTATTTTATTCCTAACTTAACAAGTTAATTTTTGTGCTAGAGTATTGTGGGGCGTACTATATTGATTAACCTT
>MUZC01000813.1:134885-161365 GCA_002072015.1 Radix auricularia | reverse complement strand
TATAGGTTTTATTATTTGAGTCTTTTAGTGTGGCTATACCTGAAGGCTCCATTTTTTTGGATTTGATAAAGGACCATAAGTTTTTATTGTTATCTTTAGTTATCACACTGTTTATATAATTATTTTGGAGGTTACGGCTAAGTTTCTGTGTGAGGTGTTTAATTTTTAAGTATTTTTTGTGTATCCTTTCTAAATTGGTAGCCTTAAATTTCTTAAATAAATTCTCCTTTAGTTTGCAATACTTTTTAAGTTTAAAATTGAACCAGCATTTATTAATTCTATTTGAAGTTGTTTTTGTTGGAACATTCTGATCCATTATGGTTTTTAGATTTGTTTTTATTTTCTTCCATATTTCTTCTACAGGGCTAACTATGCTGAATTTACTTAGGAAATTTTGTTGGAAATTAGAAGCAGATTGGTGTAATTTTATTAAGTTGCATTTATTCCAAAGATATATTGTTCTTCTAGGCATCTTATTTATTTTAGTTTTTATTGTGTTGGTTACCCTGACAATATCATGGTCAGACAGCCCAGGAATTATTGTGCAGTCTACTACTAATCCTGGTCTGTTTGTTAGGAATAAATCTAGTATTTTGTTTTTTCTAGTTGCTTTTTTTACTATCTGTTCTAGGTTCATGTTGTTTATTGTGTCTAAGAAATGTTCATTAATTTCTTTATTATTTTGGTGGCTATCGATTGTATATTTTTTCCAATTTATATCTGGAAGATTTAAGTCCCCCATAGTCCAAATTACAGCATTTTTATAATTGTATTTAATGGTTGTATTAGATTATCTTTGTTTTGTTTTTCCAATAATAAGTTAGAATTAATTACCGTAAGCCGTAAGTTTTATTATTAATTTATTATTACTAATTACTAATGACTATTTTGCTGTTAGTAGTTAGTGTTAGTGTGTTAGTTCTTTTATTGTCTAGTCTAGTGTTTCTAGGTTTAATTATTTAACTAATGGTGTTACTCTTGTCAATTGTGAATATTCTCCAGAAATGTCTCCCTGATTTATTTGTTTGAATGTGTGGCTAATTTAAAGTTTTTAAATAGATGTTCAGATGTAGATTAAAACATAATTTTAGTCTTAACGAATAAATAAAAGGGGCCTAAACTCTTGTTAAAGATTTCAAGGGGTAATTCCTTATGATTTCCCTTTCTAACCTTTCAACAGCTGATATACATATATTTTCTCCAATCCAATTGCATCTATTAATAGCCTAGTTGTATTTCAACCAATCAATAAGCTCAGTCTTGAAACCCGAGTAAGTTAGTAGTAAATTTCTTAAAATAGACATAACCGGAATAGTTGTTGTTATCCCTCTCGAAGTCAGTAAAATACCAAAGAAGTATTGTTGAAGATGTATCTAAAATCAATTTATATCATGACGTGATTGTCCCTAAAGTCGACTAGTAATGTCTACCCAATCTTCAAGGGGAAGAAGGAAGTATAAACTTGTGATTCTCGGAGACGGAGGCGTGGGAAAAAGTGGTAAGTAAAACTGTCCAGTCAGTACACTTGACAGTAGCCGTATCGACGGTCGACTAGGCCAAGGCTATTACTATTAGTAGTTAGTAATTCTAGTAGACTAGTAGTATTACTATTACTATAGTGACTATAGTTAGTAGTAGTAGATTGTTAGTGGTATTTTTTAGTATTTAAGACCTATAAAGAACAAGTAAATGGAATAATACAGACCATTTAGTCAGTTTAAGTTTAGTTAAGTTTAGAATTAATTTTACCCCGACCCCAGACAATACTAATACTAATACTAATAAAATACTATTAATACAGACATATTTTGAAAGAAAGATAATTTTAATTAGATTTTGATTTAGATAACAATGATTAACAATAATATTAATAACTTAAACTTATTTATTTTTTAAATAATGTGGGGTTGTTTTTTGTGGCGCAGTTGGAGGGGGGTGTGTAAATTGTATTAAAAAATTAAATCAAATCATGTGGCCAAATTATTATTAAATTGAAACACTTCTTGAACTAGAAATTCTTTTAGTTTAAGCCTAAGGCCTACTAAGGCCTAAGTGCTTGACTTAAACTTAACCTTACTATACACTATACTATATACCAATGTCTATAATAATAATAGTAAAATTAAATATGCCTAGACACTGAGACACAAATTCAAATAAATGATTTTAAATAATTAGATTTTTTAATTTTTTTTTACATTCTAAGTAGTAAAAGTAAAGTGGCACTGTACCTAGTTAAAGTTAAGTAGGCCTAACTAACCTAGTCCTAGTAAGTAGTAAGTCGTAAGTCGAAGTAATAATTTAAGTAATGCAGAAGCCCTGTACCTATATAAATTAAAGTTAAGTAGGCCTAGTTGTCAAAAAGTTTTGCACCCCCCCCCCACGCCATTAAAGCATTTTTCTTTCTATTTGAAACTGAGCATATTTCAATTAACTTTCTTGTCATGTATGTATTTAGTGTAAGTCTGCACTCTAATATCATAAAACTTGTGAATCAATGTAAATGTCAATAAATAAAATGTAAGCAATCCAATATTTAATAAAAACTATTATTTGAAGTTGCGCTTTTTGATGTCAACCTCATTTCTTCAATGCCCACCCCACTTGTCATAAATGTCTGATTGTCTCCCCCCTAGGTGCGTGAAGTCAATGGCCCCCTATCTTAGTAGCAGTCATTTTGCTATCTTTTGTGAATTCAGTCATTAAATGAAATTTTTCTACCCCCCCCCTCCCCCATTTCATAATAAAATATATTTATATGGGAATATCTCACTATTATAATTATCTATGCTAGAATTTGCATCTAGAATAGAAGATGGGACCTAAACTAGAACAAATTCAAAAAAAAAGCTGTCAGATTCATTACTGGAGAATATTCAAAACTGACAATAGTAGCACCGTTAAATCATAAATCTTGAAACACTAGAGGATAGAAGAACCAAGAGTAAATTAGTAATACATAAAGCAATTTATTCTAATTAAGAAATACAACACAAAGATAACTTAATACAACCCTTAGATAGACATAGGGATAAAAACACCTTTCTTATTCTGTATGCAAAAACAAACACATACAAATTTGCTTTCTTCTCTTCATTCTAGTTGTTGGGCCCTTGTTGGTATGCTTTAAACTTCAGCTAAATTTCATCCTAGGGAATCTTGATATGCCAAATAGGTCCATATAAACAAAATTAAAGGGAAATAATACATTTGTCCTTTTAAGGAGGTCATCTTTATTTCCACTGTTAGCATTAAAAAAAAAGTAAATGTGGCGTTGGTGGAGCAGAAATCAATGGCCCTGATGGCTCCTAATTTAATCTAGGCGTGCAAAGACATCTGTAAGTCAACAAAATCCATTGCCATAAATAAATGGAAAATATTTATAACAAATATTGCCAATGTTTAATACTTTAAATTATTTAAAGATTGTTTCATGTTGTCCTGTACAGTCATTAAGTGCTAATTTGATTCCTTATTTTCCCCTGAGCCTTTGCCATAACTTAAGTCTTTAAGTGAGGGATCCTGCTAAAAATAATAAAATAATATCTGTTTATCATAAGATGAAAGAATGGTGCTGCATATAAATAATTGAGAGCAATGTCCTATTAATTTTCCCTCTTATTCTATGATCTAATGTTTAGTCAGAATCATTCTACTTTATTTTTATACATTTGTTTACATCTATTGTTTCAACCTCAGATCAATCTGTTAATCTATTGTTTCAACCTCAGATCAATCTGTTAATCTATTGTTTCAACCTCAGATCAATCTGTTAATCTATTGTTTCAAACTCAGATCAATCTGTTAATCTATTGTTTCAACCTCAGATCAATATGTTAATCTATTGTTTCAACCTCAGATCAATCTGTTAATCTATTGTTTCAACCTCAGATCAATCTGTTAATCTATTGTTTCAACCTCAGATCAATCTGTTAATCTAATGTTTCGTTGTGTATCAATCTGTTAATCTAATGTTTCGTTGTGTATCAATCTGTTAATCTGTTGTTTCATTGTGTATCAATCTGTTAATCTGTTGTTTCATTGTGTATCAATCTGTTGATCTATTGTTTCACTGTGTATCAATCTGTTAATCTAATGTTTCACTGTGTATCAATCTGTTAATCTATTGTTTCACTGTGTATCAATCTGTTGATCTAATGTTTCACTGTGTATCAATCTGTTAATCTAATGTTTAACTGTGTATCAATCTGTTAATCTATTGTTTCACTGTGTATCAATCTGTTAATCTATTGTTTCAACCTCAGATCATTTATAAATCCATTGTTTCAATTTGCAGCTCTCGTCATTCAATTTGTTTGCCACAGGTTTCTAGAATACCATGACCCAACTATTGGTAAGTATTGTTTTGTTTCTTTTTAAGACATTTCATAAAAAATTTAAATTAATTATTTGAACCTTGTTAGTTTCAGCTTCTTTGAACTCATTAGCAATCAACTTCCTGTCATCTTAGAGAGCTTCAGCTTGCTACAAAATATTTGTTGATTATATTATTCCTTTAAAATGTGATAACAGACAATCCAAATATACACATCCCTTTGTACAAGCTACTTAAAGAAGTGCACAGGAACATAAAGACATAAACAAATTTTTACGAATCAGATTGTGAACTATATGTTTTAGTTACCAGATTTATGAGACATGTTATGTTTTTGGTGTGCTCATTTTGGGTTTCAATTTAGGAAATGCTAAAAAAAAACCTCTTTATTCTTTTAGATAATTTTATGATTATAAAGAATTTACATAATTGTTTAATCATCATAGTTAAAATCTATATTAAGTACATTGATGAAATTTGGTACTGATGATGTTTATGATATTATTTATTACACCAAGATAACATTTTCTTGTTAGTGAAATTTTTTAAAAACTGTCATATATCATTTGAGGATCAAAAAAAAATCACGGAATAATAAAATTATACATTTAATATTTGTTTAAGTTAAATTGAAAGAGATACAATGAAAGCTCTCCTGAGACCTAAGGAAATTAAATAGTTCACATGTCCCTAATACCAGCTCACATGTCCCTAATGCCAGCTCATATTTCCCTAATGCCAGCTCATATGTCCCTAATGCCAGCTCATATGTCCCTAATACCAGCTCACATGTCCCTAATGCCAGCTCACATGTCCCTAATACCAGCTCATATGTCCCTAATACCAGCTCACATGTCCCTAATGCCAGCTCACATGTCCCTAATGCCAGCTCACATGCCCCTAATGCCAGCTCACATGCCCCTAATGCCAGCTCACATGTCCCTAATGCCAGGTCATATGTCCCTAATGCCAGCTCATATGTCCCTAATGCCAGCTCATATTAAGAAAAAATGATAAATGGTTCTAAGTAATCAGAAAACAAATATAAGAGAAAAACAATTTTGTATGGACATATATTAAAGAATGTTTGAATTAATATAGTTAACTGATTTTAATTTAAAAGAAATAAATTTCAATAAAACCACAATGCAAGCAAGCTAAAATAAATTCTCATTTTTAAAACTTGTTTTAATGCTCAGGGTTGAAATTGAAAATAATTTTTCTGAAATAACAATTTATCAGTATCAGTAAAGGTATACAAAGATTTCCTAGTCAAAAATAAAGAAAATCATGATTTTAGCAAAATATTTTTATCTCTACTTATAATTATACTATACTATGTATCAACAGAAGACTCATTTGAACAGCAGTGTCGCATTGATGATGAACCTGCACACCTGGATATTTTGGACACAGCTGGACAGGTGAGGACCCTCTTAGCAGTAATGTTACTTCCATGTGGATATTGGACAGGTTAGCAACAATATGGGTATAGGGCAGGTGAGAGTACCGTTAGCAACAATATGGATATAGGACAGGTGTGGGCACTGTTAGCAACAATATGGGTATAGGACAGGTGAGAGTACCGTTAGCAACAATATGGATATAGGACAGGTGAGGGCACTGTTAGCATCAATATGGGTATAGGACAGGTGAGGGTACCGTTAGCAACAATATGGATATAGGACAGGTGAGGGCACTGTTAGCAACAATCTGGGTATAGGACAGGGGAGGGTACTGTTAGCAACAATATGGGTATAGGACAGGTCAGAACACCTGAGTGGTATGACCTCCAGTCAGAACACAATTAAATGTAATACTAAGCTTGGGTTTTTAACTAAAGATGTGATTCTTTGTGAGTCCTGGGTCATGTGATGAACTTGGTGCTGCACTGTTTACATAATCATATGGTCCTTGTGTTGCACTGTTTACATATCATATGGACCTTGTGTTGCACTGTTTACATATCATATGGACCTTGTGTTGCACTGTTTACATATCATATGGACCTTGTGTTGCACTATTTACATATCATATGGACCTTGTGTTGCACTGTTTACATATCATATGGACCTTGTGTTGCACTGTTTACATATCATATGGACCTTGTGCTGCACTTTTTACATATCATATGGACCTTGTGTTGCACTGTTTACATAATCATATGGACCTTGTGCTGCACTGGTTACATAATCATGATATGGACCTTGTTGATATGGACCTTGTGAAGAGATTCCTAATCTTCTTCTAATTCACTGCCTGCATTTTTTATTCCCTCAAAGTAGGCAGCCTTTCTCTCCACTACTTGCTATTTGATCAGTTAATTTAAAAATATTTTTTCTCCCCATTCAAGTTCTTGCTAAATAAACCATTCTAATCAAACTTATTTCTTTGTGCCAATGTTTTGGCTCTTCTTCTGCCATCATTCTCTTTGTGTAACTGTCATTCTTGCTGTGCCCCTTACTTGACTTGCATTCGTGACCAAACTATTCTTCTCTTATGTTCTAGAATAAAGTCCAACTAATTTATTTAATGATGTTTTCAAAGCATTTGTTGACATACACACTGTTCAGTTACATACCTCATCCTGTTTGTCTGTGTATTTATAGATATTTTACTTGTTAGTTTCCCTCTGTATGGCATTTAAGTTGTGCAGGTCTTTTGTGTTGAGTTCAGCTTTTGGGATTATGGAGAAATTTTTTTTTGGGTAGTCTGTCTTTTTTGTTGTTATTGCCCTTGGCTGTAGTGTATTATGTTATTGTCTGCCTTAGTAAGTGGTTAAAATCTACACTTTATCTTTTATAGCTGCTTACGTCCAGCACGTTACATTCTTGCTTACAATGTTACTTGGCATTAAATTTTAAGGGATAAATATTTTAATTCCTGAAAACAGAAAAAAAAAAAAAAAACAAAAAAAAACACAAAAAAAACGAAACAATGACGGAATGTAAAGAAAGAATCAAAATAAAAAAATGTAAACTAAACTATACTTGTGCAACTAAAAAATAAAGGGGAACAACTGTGAAAATGTAGCAGAAGAAAAACAATAGCAAGGTGCAACAGGACACAGGTAGGTGGCTAATTCACTACACAAAATTGCCTGTTATCAATCAACTCAAAGCATATGCACATAAAATCAGAACTGGCGAGTATTCTTAAGGATCTACGCCTCCCAAAGAAGCATACATTTCGCAAGATTTATCTCTGATTTCATGTTGGTGAAAACAGCCATCAACGCTCTTATAACATAAACTAATGTTATACCTATCAAAATGTCTCCCAACTGTACAGAAAGAAATCTCTGCAAGGCAGCTTTTAACGTTCACTCACTTGGTCCATGTGACAAACGTACTGCTGTTTGCGAATTCATCATGGATATATCGGCATCCTTCAGTCTCGCGAGACGATGGTGCATCACCGTTGGGTTGGGTTGCATTTTCTCGAGTGGCTGTGCAGTTCTATCCTTGAGTGACAGTCTTTGCCACAGTTTTTACACACAAGTTCTGTGCTTCCAAATGTTTTGGCCTTTCTCCTAGCTCTTCTGTCTGCAGCCTCCTCCATTCTTTGCTCCTCGGCTACTATGACGCCCTCTTTGACAACTGTGCGCCAGGTGGATTGTTCTTCTGCCTTACACTCCCAGTCACTTGTATGTATTTTGGCTGCTTTCATGTCCCTTTGACAGACATCTTTAAATCTTAAGCGTGGGCGACCTGTTTTCCTCTTTCCTGAAGCAAGTTCACCATATAGGAGTTCCTTCCGGATGCGGCCGGGGCTCATTCTTTTGACATGTCCTAGCCACCTCAGGCGTCTTTCACTAAGAATTGAGAACATGCTTTGGGTATTGGCACGCGTTAGGACCTCACTATTAGGCACTTTGTCTTGCCATTTAATACCAAGGATGCGGCGCAGGCATCTCAAATGGAAGCTGTTAAGCTTACGCTCTTGTGATGTATAAGTGGTCCATGTCTCGCTCCCATATAGTAGTGTACTGATGACACAGGCTCGATAGACGCACAGTTTGGTTTTCTCCGTTAGTTTGGTGTTTTGCCAGACCCGCTTATTTAGCTTAGCCATTGTTGCGGCTGCCTTGCCAATTCTGCTGTTTATTTCTTCTTCAATGGACAGTGTATTGGAGACCTTGGATCCCAAGTAGGTGAAGCTGTCCACAACCTCCAAGTTTTCATTATCGATATTTATGGTAGGAGGAGGTCGAGTGTCTTGGGCCATGATGTTTGTCTTTTTCAAGCTGATTTGCAGACCAAATTCTTTGCAGGCATTGGAGAAGCTTGACACGAGTTGTTGCAAACCAGATTCTGTATGTGCTGTTAGTGCCGCATCATCCGCAAATAGTAGCTCTCGAATTAGGACATCCGTCGTTTTGGTCTTGGCTCGGAGGCGGGCAGTGTTGAAAAGTCCTCCATCAGCTCTGGTATGTAACCAGATTCCCTCACTGCTATCCTTGAATGCGTATCGAAGAAGTACAGAGAAGAATATTGCGAAGAGTGTTGGTGCGAGTACACAACCTTGTTTAACTCCGCTGCTGACAGGGAAGGCCTCTGACTTAGCTCCATCGAACTGCACTGTGCCAAGCATATTTTCATGGAACTGTCTGATGATGGCAAGTAGGTGAGGGGGACAGCCAATTTTTGCCAGTATTTGGAATAGCCCGTTGCAACTGACTAAGTCGAAGGCTTTTGTAAGGTCTACCAATGCAATGTATAGTGGCATCTGCTGCTCTCTGCATTTTTCCTGGAGCTGTCGTATGGAGAACACCATGTCTATGGTAGACCGACCGGACCGGAAACCGCACTGAGATTCTGGATAGACGCGGGATGCTAGGCTCTGTAAACGTGTTAGTATAACGCGGGCAAAGGTCTTTCCTACAATACTAAGGAGTGAAATGCCGCGATAATTATTGCAATCACTCCTATCACCTTTGTTTTCATATGGTGTCACTATATTTGCATCCTTTAGGTCTTGGGGGATGTAGCCCTGTTCCCAGCAGAGGGACAGAATCTCGTGCAATGGTTGGAGTAAAGCTGTCTTGCCACTCTTTAGAACCTCTGGTGGTATTCCATCATTCCCAGGCGCTTTTCCACAAGCTAGGCTGTCAATTGCTTTGCTCAGCTCTTCCTGTGTGGGCACGACATCAAGTTCTTCCATGAGTGGCATATCTGGGATGTCATCTAGAGCGGTGCTGGAGACTGTGGTAATTGTTGAATACAATTCCAGATAATGCTCAACCCACCGTTTTAGCTGTGCTGCCTGGTCTTGAATAATTTCTCCACTTATGGACTTTAGGGGAGCAACTTTTGACGTCAAGGGGCCAGTTGCCTTTTTGATGTTTTTGTACATGACTTTTGCATTGCCAATGTCTGCAGCTGATTGTATACTGGAACAGAGCTTAAGCCAGTAGGTATTGGCACATTTACGTGCAACCTTTTGGGCAAGTGACTTAGCTGTTTTTAAGGCATGCAAATTGTCGGGTGTAGGCTTTTCCTTGTAAGCCATAAGAGCTTTCCTTTTTGCTTCAGTGACAGGTTTCATCTCGTCCCAATGTTCATGGATAGGGAGATAAACATCATGAGTATACAGGAGACCTGGTTTCGACAAACTGGTGATGAAGGAAAGTGTGCTGATCTTTCTCTATTCTGTTCAATCATTTCCACATTCCACTCGAGCTGGAGGTCTAGCTGTTGTCTACAGAAGTACGCTGTCCCAAGAGATTTAATTTCTCAAACAATTCAAAATTGTGCACACATCCTTTGAGTTAGTTCAGTTTACATTGTCAGTGCCACGTCGTATCATTCACTTTATCTGCATCTACCGTGTAGGGCCGCGGTGGTCAAAGTGGTAGCGCGCTGGACTCCCGAACCGTTGCAAGTACTCGAGTCACGAGTTTAAGCCTAAGTACTGGCAAGGCCCACGGGGCATTGTGCTAGCCACACAATACCTTGCTCGTTAGTGGTGGCTAAATAAACTTGTGAACTCTACTTCACTTGCCCGAGAGTCTGACATGGACTGAAAAGGTGGTTATATTATATCTACCGTATCTTTCCTAGCTGAAAAAATAAATTATTAGATGCCAAATTTCATGAGGAATACCCAGAACTTTTGGATCATGCCAAAACCCTGCCTGGTACTTATATAATAGTAGGGACATAAACTTTCATATATCAACCTCAGAATCGCTCTACAGCAAAAATGGTGTTTGGATCTTTTCCATATTTATCAAATAATTGATGCACCTACACACAATAGAGGACACCACAGAGACCTTACAACTGCCTTGTCAAATCCGCAACTGTAACAGAACTGTCCTCGGATCACTGTGTTATATGTTTAATTAGGGTGATTGTCCCCCTTCCTCCCACAAAATTCCGGGACCTTCGCAATCTGCGTGGCATGAACCGCGACACCTTCATGCAAAGTTTATGTGTGGCCATGTCCCCTGATCTCTGCTCCACTTTAGATATGTTGGACACTACACTACACTCTGTGCTGGGCAGACATGCCCCTTTCACCTGCCACAATTTCAAGTCAAAATGCTGAGCTCCGGGGTATTCAACAATAAGGGAGGAGCTTTGACGTGCCCAGAGAGATCGACGTATAGCAGAAAATTCTTGGCTGAAGTCAAGACTTGTTGTCCATAAGCAAATTTACTCTGCTGCCTAGTGATGTTTTACTAATATTGTAAATCAAGCAAAAACCTTGTATTATAGTAATAAAATAATCACAATTTGTACTAGTAGGCAGCTATTTAATTTATGTAATAACCTCAGAGGGTGGTAAAGCTGTGGTCCTTCTCTCTGTTTATTCTTTGCATCTACAACCAAATATATATCTTGTAACTTTTTTATTAACAAAATTTCTAAAATTCCTGATGAGCTTGACGGTGCTGTGAACTAACAAAAATATAAATAGAAAGATGTCAGGGAGCAGAGGTAGACTTTCTATATTTTCCATACAGTTATCTTGGAAAGTCTCTCATAAAATGCAAATTTGAAATGTTTTCAAAAATTAAAACTTTGATGTGATTTGCTAAAATTAAAACTTTGATGTGATTTGCTAAAATTAAAAATTTGTTGTGGTTTGCTAAAATTAAAACTTTGTTGTGGTTTGCTAAAATTAAAACTTTGTTGTGGTTTGCTAAAATTAAAACTTTGTTGTGGTTTGCTAAAATTAAAACTTTTTTGTAAATTCTCTCAAATTAAAACTGCAACATTGACTATTTCCCAGACTGAGTTTACGGCAATGCGTGAACAGTACATGAGGAATGGTGAAGGCTTCATTCTCTGCTTCTCTATAACTGACAGGCGCAGCTTTGATGAGTTAATAACTTATAGGAACCTTATCAACAGAGTTCGGCCTGGCGAGGAAATTCCTATAATAATAGCTGGCAATAAATGTGATCTGGAACAGAAGAGAAAGGTTGTACTCTCACTAATAAGTAGACAATCTTCTATATAATATATAGAGATCAAAGTATGCATGTATGTATGTTTGTCCTTTATAACTGACCAAACCATTCATCAGCTGATGATGGAACTTTAGGAAATTGTTGAGTATGCTTCCGGGAGGCTATGTGTGAAAAAACATTTTTAACATTGACATTCATGGGGGCCCTAAATGTTTTTTTTTTCTTATATGGGCTATATTAAAATTAGTTTTTAAAAGTTTTAGCGTCTTTGAAAAAGAATGGATCTTGAACAAACTTTGTACATACATACTTTATAGCTCATATTAAAATGCCATACAACACGACGGCTCTGTATTTGTTGAGACCATGGCACAGAATGGTGAATAAAATCTTAAACTTTTTCAAAAGAGAATCAGGGCCCTTGGCCCAAAGGGATGAACATTAAAGGTGTAATGCCCCATTGAATTTTAAAATGGGCCATCAAGTCATTATACGCTAAGTTTGGTTAAGATCCATCCATTTTCCCAGTCGTTAACACTAAAACAATTTGTATATATCTTTAAGGGCCCCCAGGCCCAATCGGTGCAAGAGATATGATCCTAAATGAAATAAACAAATGTTTAAAAATTTACATCTTGCACCAATTGGGCCAGGGGGCCCTTAATGTAATGTTTTGCTTATGTATATATATATAAATTTAAATTAACACTCATTTTGGAGCTGGCCCCTTAATATTGTTTTTTATTTTGTAAGCTTTTTAATTATGGATTTATTTATCTGTTTTCTATGAAACTAGGATTTTTTATCACATTTGTGCGAAAGTTTCTGACATATTTCTTTTTAAAACATTTTCCTCATTGGTTTCTTTTAATTTATTCAGTTTTACTGAGATTGTTGCAACTAAGCTTGTTAACGGTTAACCGGTTAGCCGGTTAACCGGTCCTCAGATCAGGATCGGTCATCTTTATTCAGGACCGCAGGACCGTGTAACCGAAGTGGTAACGTTGTGAAAAAAAAACACAAGCCGTAACGCGCCGCTCCCTCTCGTTTTGTCACGGTGAGTAAAAGCGATACCACGATCCAGCTGACAAGTAGCCTAGGTTGGCATTCAAACTAATCAAACCTTCAGTCTCCAAGCTGTAAGCGTGCGTACATGACGCGTTATAGCCTTGCTTCACTGAAGTTCACAACTAATAGTACTAGTTACTAACAGTGCGTGTTTGATGTCAACAACGGTCAAGGCCGAGGCTGTTTCTATTTATATTTATTATAGTCTGTTTCTTATAAAGACAAAGAAAGCTATAAAAGCATATGACCCCGTGACCTATCCGCATTTTCTGATCACCGGTTTATAGTCCATTTCAAGCATTCAAAAATAGTATTGGCGCACGCCGCTTAGTGAAGTACATGTACCTATATTACGAGAGGTATTTGAAAGACGTAGCAAAGATACCGGGCGATTAATCGGCCCACAAATTCGAGTTCGGTCTTTTAGTGACAGTTTTCCTGCCTATCAAAGGCATTTGTTTACCACATTAACAGTACTGCGAGTGTAGCTCAAACCCTATTTGAACAGAAAAAAAAACGGGGAGGGTGAACGTGTGAATCGCAAAATTCAATTATTCTGGCGAGTTGACGATTGAAAAAAAAAATGTTTTAAAAAAAAATAAATTCCATTTTATCTTCATTGCTTACTCCATAGCTTTATAATTTTATTATATTGTTAATTTTAATACGCGAGTTGACCGGCATCACACACAAGAGAGGTAAACATGACGTCAAAACGGACGGGGCGAGGCGTTGGTTTTTGAAAGTAATGAAAAATACCTCGCTAACTTTAATGAACGATTGAACCTGTCCTCTTATTTAGACCCACGACGGACGGGGCGAGGCGTTGGTTTTTGAAACTAATGAAAAATACTTCGCTAATTTTAACGAACGATTGAACCTGTCCTCTTATTTAGACCGGTGAACCACGAGTCCTCAAAATAAAATATAAAAAGACTATTAACCATCACTGTTTAGTTAATTTTTTGGATTAAAAAAAAATGCTATGAATTGAGGGCAATGCGGAAAGAGCTGAACGCAAGCGGGGGGAAGCGGGTTTTGATGCCATCAGACGACGCGAGGCGACAACATTCTATGTTAGTTCTCAAAACATTAGGAATATAAGGACGAGCGGTTAACCGGTTAACCGGTCTTTTTTTGAATGGTTAGCCGGTCCTCAAAAACGAGCGGTCTTAACAACCTTAGTTGCAACGCATGGCGGGTCTGCTAGTATTCAATATATTTTATGTTTATCACTTAAACTCAAGTAAATATTAAATTTATTGCAGTACATCAGTGACCACATCTCAGTGTAAATATAGTGGAGACTTCCACAGAATAAACTAAAAGTCCCAGATTTTTCTTTTTAGAGAGATGAGAAAAATAAAGCAGAAAATGTTGGATAAGCTATTAATCATAGAATGTAGTTTTAGATGAGTCTGAATGGCTATAATTTCTTTGGAAGTTTGATTAGATTTGTCATTTTTTGTTGTTGAGCCATGGAACTATTTACATTTTTTTTTTTTTAGCTGTAAGTGATGGAGACTTTCAATTTTATCTTTGTAAATATTTTTCCACAGGAAAGCTTTAGATATTATATAAAAATAAAAATATTGCAATGACAATATTTAAAATACTGTCTATCCGCAGGTAAAATATGAAGAGGGTGTTTCTTTAGCACAACAACTTGGTTGTCGGTATTATGAGACTTCAGCATACTTGAGAAAGTGCATAGATGACGTCTTCCATGGACTTGTACGTGCCATACGAGAGAAAGAAAAAGAAAAGCTCGATCAGGGAACAAACGGTAGAAAGAAACACGGGAAAGTCATGCGACTTTTGACCTCACTACAGCCTAGTCAGCTCTTTAGGAAAGGTTCCACAGCCAAACAAAGTAAGGATATGTGATTATCTCCCCTGCTTCATGAAATTTGTGGCAGGCTCCAACTTACATTTGATTGAACATTTATCTGTCATGTTGATTGATAATGCTGTAGAATCAAGGACGCATCCATTTCCTTACAGCTAAAAGCTGTGATGTAGAGTTTTAGGGAAAATTGACAAATATTCTCTGCTGAAAAATGTGCATTCATGCCATCTGCAGGATCAAAACCTGAGCTTCATCTCACTGGATATGTACACAGATGTCAGCTAATGTTATTTTCAACATGTGATGAAAGAAATTTCTTAATAGAAATTTGATTTCAAAAAGCACGGAACTAACTTTATAAAGTGGAACTTTGAAAAATCTATGCATCAGTTCTTAGTTCTTACAAAGAAACGATGCTGATAGAGGTTTTTTGTTTTTTTTTATAGCTGCTTAAAAAAAAAAATGGCAGTAATTTCATTTTGCTAAATTATTTTTGTTGTTGCTCAAATTGATTTAGCCATAACCTTTAACTAAGAATAAATCTTAAAGATTTTTTAATTAGATATCTTAAATGTCAAATGGTTATGGGGGAAAAATGTTTTTTTTTAGCACATCAGACGTATGTATTCATGTTTAATGGTGCTGATGTACCGTGTAGGAGGGTAAATTTTAAGTAGACATTTTCATGGCATAAAAGTTAAATATTTCTTTCCTATTTGTTGTATGTAAGTTATTGAAATTCCTTGATATTTTTATTATAGATGTTCAAATGAACATTTGGCTGGAAATATTGTCTATTCATGACATAGAACACACATTTGGTAATATTTGAAAAGTATCTATGCAATAATGTTCTTTTTCTAGTGGTTTTTTTTGTTGTTGCCATCTTAATTTATGCTTTGAATATTTGACCCATGCCATACAATGAATATGTTTCTCTTAAACTAACATTTTGCTACTGGGTTTTCCCTAAAATTTAAATTTCAGTGACATATCATGGTATCCTTTCTAGCAAACTTCAACAAATTTCAAACTATTATTTCTAAGATATATACCTCTACAGCTTTTCATATCAAATGGCCATTTTTATTGTGTAATAATATCTAAGAAAACGTTGATGGCCTTCCTATCTGTTTGGATATTTCAGACAATTGAAATTTTAATTTGAGAATGTAATATTTAAAGAGTCAGCAATGATAAGTGCTGTGAATATGGGGACTGCTATTCTTATCCTGATAACATGTCCCACATATCAGTCTCTCAAGGCCTGTGTTGATGCAATCCTGTTCAGGGATTCTCAAACTTATATCAGCTGTAAGGTAGCCTTATTCTCACATAGCCATGATGTCTCCAGTCCATATGGCTCAATACCCTGTTCAGATATTCTCATTGTGAAGTCAGCTGTAAGGTAGCCATATTCTCACAGTCATGATGTCTCCAGCCCATATGGCTCAATACCCTGTTCAGATATTCTCATTGTGAAGTCAGCTGTAAGGTAGCCATATTCTCACAGTCATGATGTCAACAGTCCATATGGCTCCAGGCTGTGTTAAGAATGATTTAAAGGAGCACATTGTTAACTATGGCACCACTTGAAGTGTTTGTGTAATAAATCCAAGTTTTTTGTGGACTTAATGTAACCACTGTGTGATAAGGGAGATCACCTTGAGATTGTTTGCTAATTATAAAGGGAAAGAAAACCTGGTACAGTTACAACATAGATGATTGGCCCGCTATCTGATAGGATGACCATGGCGTGACAGTTGAAAAGATTATTCACAAAACTGTCACAGTGACAGGGGTGTGATAATTATATATTTTAAAATGATGGAGTGTATTTTGAATAACATTATTTTAATAAATACATAATTAAAATACAAACTCTAAATAGTAACATGTGTCCAAGTAGAGGTCTACTATCTTTGCCATTGCCAACTATCATTTAATCATAATCTGATGTTGCTTTTTAAAGTCGTGAACAAGTGTCTTGTTCTCAAATGTTGAGATCTTTTGAAGAGTAAAATTCTAATCTATAACCTTTATCTTCAACAAAGAGAGACTCTTGGATTTTGTGATGGTGCCCTAGATGTCTATGTTATTGAAGTCTGACTGCAGTCATGGTGCCCTAGATGTCTATGTTATTGAAGTCTGACTGCAGTCATGGTGCCCTAGATGTCTATGTTATCTTGTAGTCTGACTGTTGTGATGGTGCCCTAGATGTCTATGTTATCTTGTAGTCTGACTGCTGTGATGGTGCCCCAGATGTCTATGTTATCTTGTAGTCTGACTGTTGTGATGGTGCCCTAGATGTCTATGTTATCTTGTAGTCTGACTGTTGTGATGGTGCCCTAGATGTCTATGTTATATTGTAGTCTGACTGTTGTGATGGTGCCCTAGATGTCTATGTTATCTTGTAGTCTGACTGTTGGGATGGTGCCCTAGATGTCTATGTTATCTTGTAGTCTGACTGTTGGGATGGTGCCCTAGATGTCTGTGTTATCTTGTAGTCTGACTGCTGTGATGGTGCCCTAGATGTCTATGTTATTGCAGTCTGACTGCTGTGATGGTGCCCTAGATGTCTATGTTATTGCATGTTATTGCAGTCTGACTGCTGTGATGGTGCCCTAGATGTCTATGTTATTGCAGTCTGACTGCTGTGATGGTGCCCTAGATGTCTAAGTTATCTTGTAGTTGACTGCTGTGATGGTGCCCTAGACATCTATGTTATTGCAGTCTGACTGCTGTGATGGTGCCCTAGACATCTATGTTGTCCATAAACAAAAGATTGTCCTTGAGGCTGTACTACATCACTTAGTAGAGCATTCCCTCAACAAGAGTATTTCTGTTTGATCTTGTGAAGCAATGTTTACTAACAGCTGCAACAAAGTTTAGCCACTCTGGGGGACGTGCTAGTAAAGAGTTCTCTCTCTTAGCAATCTGTTTCTGTGCCATTCTTACCAAATGTTCCTGTATTTGTTCCAAGATTTTATTCAAGAAATTATTATAGAATCAAAGATTTCTCAGTAACCTATTTGTATAAAATTTTATTTATATAATAAACATCTTATTTAATTTTAAAATTGTCAATGCAATTTTTGTTGAATAAATCAAGTGCTGTGGGTATGTACTCTATTTATTGAGTAAATGAATTATGTATAAAATGATCAAGAAATAAATTCTATATATCTGTTGGTATATTTTGAGTAAATTAAGTATATAAAATGTTTGAGAAATAAATTATATGCTTTGAATGCTATTTAATGAATAAATCAAAAGAGAATGAGGTAAAGACTGTATATTGTTAAATATCAGGCCCTTTTTGAAAGGATTATCAAATGGTTTTATTTCATATATTTTCTTGTTTCATTTACAACACAATATTTATTTTTGGCAATTCTATACATGGTCATTGATGATAATTATGCTGTTTGTTATAGACAATTAAACTGAGAAGATTTCTGTATATGTCTCAGGAAACAAATTTATGTAAAGGGAAAGTTTGATTTTTATAAAACTTTAACTATCAAGTTTTTATTAGACGTTATTTATCTACAAAAACTATTTAAAAGACATAATTATAAAACAATTTTCAAGAATTTTATAATTTAGTCACTTGATTGAAATACAAAGTTCATTATTTTGTTCAAAGTCATTCATCCAAATTAGATGTTCATGTTACAAAGCTTTATGAAGTAAATATTGTTCAAATTAAATTTATGATTTTTCTTTGAGGGTTTCAGTGCATGAGTGCCTTATCCTATTAAAATATTGATATCTCTATAATGTTTTGAAATAGTTTACAAACTTTGAAAGTATTGGGGGCAGGGGGAATGGCTCTATTGATCTTTTGATTTTGATTATCATTTTACTTGAGATTTTTTAGCCTTAGCAAAAATATTTGAGTGAATGCATATTAGTATACTATTTGAATAAATTCTTATTAGTATATTATTTGAGTAAATAAATATTAGTACACAATATACTATTTGAGTAAATTCATATTAGTATACTACTTCAGTAAATACACACATTAGTATACTATTTGAGTAAATACACACATTATTATACTATTTGAGTAAATACACAAATTAGTCATTAGTATACTATTTAAGTACATACATATTAGTATACTATTTAAGTAAATACATATTAGTATACTATTAGAGTAAATACATATTAGTATACTATTTGAGTACACACATATTAGTATACTATTTGAGTACACACATATTAGTATACTATTTGAGTAAATACATATTAGTATACTATTAGAGTAAATACACATTAGTATACTATTTGAGTAAATACATATTAGTATACTATTTGAGTACACACATATTAGTATACTATTTGAGTACACACATATTAGTATAATATTTGAGTAAATACATATTAGTATACTATTTGAGTAAATACATATTAGTATACTATTAGAGTAAATACATATTAGTATACTATTTGAGTACACACATATTAGTATTCAGGAAGTGGTGAAAGTCTCTAGTTACGACTGTGTGTTCTCAAATTATCGTGAATGGCATCATTAATTAAAGATGATTCAATAAACCTTTGTATACTACCGCCAGATGAAATGAAAGGGAATTTTGCAATAGAATAATTAATTTTTTTTTTTAAAGGAAGGACTATTAAACAGTTATTTGGAAAACTCAATACTTATTTGATAAATTTTTGTATGTAGACTAGTTTATACCTAAAGTTAACAAGACATATTATTGTGCAAATAGTTTGTTTTTTTTCCCTTCAAAGTTACATAATCTGTGATACTGCCAGATTGCCTTATAGAAGTGAAATGATTTCTCACTGGATTACCTGACTCATCTTAGCTATTTTCAATCTGGATGACTTAACAGCCAATTTATTTATTTTATAATCCAGATATCCAATCACCAATAATTATTAGAATCCTTGAATCTTTACAGGCAGGCTCATCCAAACATGTTACAGTAAATTGAATAAATGTTACACCCATTTCTGTAACAATTACAATGTAAATCCAAGATGACTGGTTGGTTATAGAGTTGAGGCAAAAAATTATTGTATTAAAGGATGAGAGTGGTGCAAGAGTTATCTATATTATTGTATTACAGAAAGAGAGTGGTACAAGAGTTATCTATATTATTGTATTACAGAAAGAGAGTGGTACAAGAGTTATCTATATTATTGTATTACAGAAAGAGAATGGCACAAGAGTTATCTATATTATTGTATTACAGAAAGAGAGTGGTACAAGAGTTATCTATATTATTGTATTAAAGGATGATAGTGGTGCAAGAGTTATCTGTATTATTGTATTAAAGAATGAGAGTGGTACAAGAGTTATCTATATTATTGTATTAAAGAATGAGAGTGGTGCAAGAGTTATCTATATTATTGTATTAAAGAATGAGAGTGGTACAAGAGTTATCTATATTATTGTATTAAATGAGAGTGGTACAAGAGTTATCTATACTATTGTATTAAATGAGTGGTACAAAGGTTATCTATATTATTGCATTAAAGACTTAGAGTCGTACAAGAGTTATCTATATTATTGTATTAAAGAATGAGAGTCGTACAAGAGTTATCTATATCATTGTATTAAAGACTGAGAGTGGTACAAGAGTTATCTATATTATTGTATTAATCAGGTTCCACATTCATCATTCAGGTTGAAATTAGTCTGATTGAGACTTCATCCTTATATGTCATCCTAAACAAGACAAATTCTTTCTAGAACATTTTCACTCATCCAAATCACAATAAACTAATTGTCATGAAAAAATCTTATGTCAAGGGATGAAGTGTTGTAGTACATCTTGGTTTACCCTAGTTACAAAAGTCTGGGTGTATATATCAACTGTGTTTGCATTGACTGTTGAGTGTAAACTGAGCCCACCAAACTCTGGTAAACATATCACTGTTGGTCCATGATATAACTGAAGATATTTGTCTTTGCTAAACATTTATTTAAAATATTTTAAACTTTTTTGTCTTATACAGTTTATAAGCTTGCAAGATAAAAATTAATATAATATAATATTTGTGTAAATAATCAAATTCATTAAATTGTTTCACAAGCAGTTCTTCTATTTGTTTTTGGTGTAAGAGAAAGATAGATTTCATAGCATGTATCCTCCATCTTATATTTTCTTTTTTTTTTGTCATTATGTAGTCTTATCAACTATTATATAATGCCATGTTTCCCTAAACTTTTACTTGTTATATCCATAAACTTTGCCTAGTTATATTGCCATTGCTTAACTTTCACTAGTTTTAGCCGAAACTTATATCACAAAAGTTTAACTATCACTAACCAAATCGTATATATCCCTTAAATTTCCCTAGTTAAATCCCTAATTTTTCCCTTATTAGACCCCTAACTTTCATTAGTTTGTTCCCTACACTTTTCATGGGTGATAGTGATAGAAGGAGGCTCATGAGAACACTTATTATATATATAATAGCCCAGTGGTGTGGGTATGTTTGTAACGTAACGCTCAAGAGATGTACCACAGTCTACAGCAGTTAGTTTAGTTGAAAAATCGTGTTTTGATGAGCACTGTAAAAATATTTAATAGGATGACGTCATTGTTTGGTGTGCATCGGTGCGCAAAATACGGTGCGCAAAATACAACCCCTATTATTATTATTAAATAAATACTTTGCATACATTTCATAAAGTTTAATAATTCGTATTTATCAAAAAAGGACAAGTTAGTTGGTCTTTAAAAAAAAGGTTGGCGCCGTAGGCGCCCAAAAAAAGGGGGCGCCGCAGGCGCCACGGCGCCCGGCACAATCTATCAAAAAAGGACAAGTTAGTTGGTCTTTTAAAAAAAGGTTGGCGCCGTAGGCGCCCAAAAAACGGGGGCGCCGCAGGCGCCACGGCGCCTGGCACAATCTAGTAAATAATATAAAAGTTCAAGTAACGCTATGACGTTATTTTTAGAGCTTACATTTTAATACAAGGTGTGCATCGGGAGGTGCACAAAATAATTATAAATTAAAGATTCTCGCTGTAAAAAAAATTAAATGAAGTCATTGTTTTAGCTTATCTTTTAAATTCGGAAAAGGGAACGATGTAAAAAGAGAATTTTGATGCTTGTTAATTATAAAATACTTTGTAGATCTATACATTTAAGGAAGTTTAAAATTTCTTATTTACCAAATGAGGATAAGTTACTTGGGCTTTTGACAAAAAGTTGCGCCATAGGCGCCCTACAATCCCTAGTTTTTTATATAAAGGTTTAACTTCGTGACCTTTTGAAGGGTATTTTTCATTGTCAGGGAAAAGATCAATAATATCGCCCAAACCTGGATAACATTAACACTATAGCTTAGCCTCTCTGAATATAGATATGCTTAACTTAAGCTACACCTACAGGCTAAATGTTCAACCCAAACCTTGCTGTTGAACTTTTGTCTAATTAAGCTTATTCCCCACCCTCTCCTAGGCATCATCAATATTCACATAAATATTATCTGGCTAAAAAAAAATTAAAATATCCTAATCCTATTCGTGCATAACTCAGATATTGCACAGAATAGAATGAAAATAGAATGTATGTTTTGGAGAGTTTTTCACTTGAATCAAAGAAATAGTGTATAAAGCCAGCATACTATTTGGTATATTTCTAGAACAATACGACGGCATGGCACACGCTTCATATTATAATTGTAGAGTTTTGTAAGGTGTAAATATATTTACCGCAAAGAAATATCGGTGACTAGATAGCAAAGTGAATAGTGCGCTCGTCTCACTAGCCACGTTAAAGCCACATTAAATTCTGATAATGACTATCGCTAAAAAGTCCGCTGACCTGGAGAGGGATGGGCGCCGCCAAGGTCTACCAAGATCCGAGAAAGTTCTAATGTTCTATTATAACCCCCTACGAGGTTATGTGACACAAAAGAAAGAAATATCACGGGTATTACGACTTGAGTGTAGAATCTAGATTCACAAAGTGCGTGTTCTTGTGACAAAACACAGCAAATACAGATTGTACGATGACACGCTGGTATGATTTTATTAGAGCATTTTTAAACAAGGAGAGTGAAGAGTCCGTCTAAAAATGATTTCTGAGGAGATCATATAGTTCTCTAATTGTAAGTCTGAAAGTCTTCTTTGCAACTGTAAAATGATGTAGATCTGAAGTCTTTCTTGAAAAGTGTAACTTAAATCATTCTGTTCTGAAATCAGATGCCTACACTTTGTTTATGTTTTATATTATTAAGGCCTCACAAAAATATTGTCACTTTATAATAAGCTAAAGAAAAAATTAAAATTAAAAAATAATACGATTCGATATGAATATAAAGAAAAAAATAATCCTTTTATTTTAGTGACATTAGTATCTGCTAATATGTGCTTCGTCACTACTTGAAGGAAATATCACAAGAAGTCGTTTCATAAGACTTAATATATATTTTAATGAGAGGATTTATCTCTCAGGATTTTTTGTTTATCTTATCTTAGATATACAGACGCTCCTTCTATGCAGAAGATAATTGCGTCCACAGACCATGAGAGATGATCTGTTGGCAAGTGATGCAGCGGTCACAGGCCACGGCTATAGGGGTTCCACGCATTACCCCAGCCGCCTAACTATTGTCTAGTTAGGTACCCACCCATTCGGAGGTGGGTGACTCGGGGACTCCTCAGGCCCCGGGAACGAATCCTCACCTTCGTGTGGATTCGAACTCGTGACCATCGGTATGACAGTCGAGAGCGCTACCTCTCGACCACCACATCCCACGACATTGTTTTCATGTTTTACGAAACTGTAAAGGCATAAACTTTGCTATTCTGGTACAGCAGCTAAAAGCTGGCGTTATTAAAGCAAACAATAAATAAAATTATAGTCAAAGTTTTTAAAAGTGGATTAAAAAGAAGAAACTAAATTAAACTTAGAAGTTCAAAGGCTTTGATATAATATGACTAAAAACGTAAGGCGTGAGTTTATGAGGTTTTACATATTAAGTTCACTCATTCTCTCACTTATACTTATAGATCTCTAATTTACCTTCTAAATTAGACATCTTTAATTTTTATACCAAACACCTATCTTTGTGTTGTATTTCTACGCTTTTAGTCATATTAAATCAAAACCCTTGAACTTAAAAATCTTTTTTTTCCCTCTATTTATTTTCTTCTTTTTAGTCCACTTACAAAAACCGTGGTTTTTACAAATATTTTTTAAACCTGTATTTTTATTACAACTAGGAATGAAAATCGGGAAATGTGAATATGAACCGCAATAATTGTCCTTCAATATCACACACTGTATCGTTCATGTTAAAAAAAATACTTTGATAAGTTGCCCACTCTTATAAGACACACCCTGGGTGAAGGGTATAAGACGCGTCTTATTTTCGCGAAAATACGGTAGTGAGAATAGTGAGCTGGTGATGTGGCATCGATAATAGTGAGCTGGTGATGTGGCATCGATAATAGTGAGCTGGTGATGTGGCATCGATAACCAACATTTTCAAAAGCTTGCGATTGGTCATGGGGATCGAGATAACCAACGTTAAGTGGCAAATTTGGCTCTCGACATTAAGAAATGCTAAGACAACGAGAGAATTCGGCAGTTCCCAGAGGCGTCACTGGGGTTGGTGTCACCCGGGGCGGTAGAACATGGTGTCACCCGGGGCGGTAACTCATGGTGTCACCCGGGGCGGTAACTCATGGTGTCACCCCGTCATTATTTAACTCATAGAACTCCTCCAGGTTTTCCAGTGCCAAATAACGGGAATATATAGAGTTTTAAGGTCTGGTGTCACCCCCCTGATGGTGTCACCTAGGGCGGCCCGCCCCCACCGCACCCCCTAGCGACGCCACTGGCGGTTCCACTTCAGAAACGTCAACTTTTAATAAGGTTGGGGAGGTCGAGATAAGTGGGTTCGACTGTATTTAAATATATATTTCTAATATGCTTACCCCGTTAGAAAAATATTTAATGTTTTATCAACCATAAATTTATTATAAGAAACAATAACTATATTTTACATGAGGCTGAGGGATTACAATAAGTATGTAAAAATCACTATTCATGCCATGACAGTTTCAACCCCTCACACCCCCCCCCCAATTCATACTTGTGGCACAGTCGGGTCACGTCTGACTGAATTCACGGTGTCACTTGAGAACCGGTTTGGTCAAATCATTCCAGCAACAGAAGCTTTCAAGAAATAGATTTATATCAATAGACTAAGTCTGTTTTATTGCTATGTCACTCAGTGGACAGACTTAACTTAATAGATTAAGGTTGTTGAATTGCTTAATCACTCGGTGAATAGCCTTTAAGCCAATAGACTATAAACAACATCAATTGAATATATCTAAGTCACTCGGTGCTTTCTGTACAGCCATCGTCTAGTTTATTCAAGCAAATCGACCTTGACCGAATACGAATGCGTTCATTTTCCTTTTCCATCAAGATTCAATTTAAAAATCGATACGTAACAAGTTTGTAAGTATTTCTCTCTCTCTCTCTCCCAGTGTTACTATCAGCCTATACTAATAGCTTCGAACTATCAGTACTACAACCAGGCAATAGCTCTCTCTCTCTCTCTCTCTCTCTCTCTCTCTCACACACTCTCTCTCTCTCTCTCTCTCTCTCTCTCAGTGTTACTATCAGCCAATACCAACAGCTTCGAAGTAACTACAACCAGGCCCCCTGTCTCTGAGTTACATTCAGAAACTAGCATCTGGGCAACTGTAAGCAGACGTTCACTCCTATCTCTGAATTGATCTCAACCAGATGTAGGTCAGGAATCATAAAGAGATCTAATTTTTAGTTTTTATCGTTTTGAGACATGAAATTATCTTCAAGTAGAAGAAAATAATCATCATAAACTGAGGTTAATTACACAAAAATCTACCCCCACCCCACCCTCCCCACAAATCTATATCTGCTGATAGCGTATTCCCTCAACTCTTGTACAAATCTAATCACCAGACTACCATTCATTGGCCTCTTGCAATGGTTCTATTTATAAGTATTAGGATCATTTCTTGGAGATTTAGCCATATTCTAAGAACTTCTTAGAATATGGCTAAACTAAGAAATAAGTTTAGTGTCATCCAATTTGTCTTCATAAATTTTAAACAGCGAAAATCGATAATGTGTAAACAAGATAAGGTACTTATTTACTTGGTCAACCTCTGTCAACTATTTGGCAAGGGCCACTACTCTTTGGGGACTAAAATCTTTCTTCCTTGTTTCTTGCTGACGGAATCTACGAGCTTTGGCAGACAATAAAAAAATTGAACGCTATTTTATATCTATAATCTAATGAACGTTTGCAGACATAGCAGGGCAAGACACTGAACATTGTTTAGTACCGAATATTTGCAAAGTACTTCGATATCCGGTGCCCTGGTGTTTCTAAATCTATACCCAGTGCTGTCCAGGTCCACTTGGGTTATACACCGTCATTTACCGTGCGCTGGTGTGAAATACAACCACATTTTGTTGCACTACACCCATTGGCGTCACTAGGGGGTGTGGTGGGGTTGGGGGCCGCTCCGGGTGACACGATCCCAAGGGGTGACACCAAATTATGAAATTCTATGTTCCCGTTATTCCGCACTGAAAGACTCGTAGGAGTTCTACTGTGTAAGTCGTGAGGGGGTTACATTATGAGCTACCGCCCGGGTAACACCTACCCTAGTGTCTCCTCTGACTACACCACTTTCATTGGTGCTGTTGTCTGTATAGCTCTACTGCTGACATTACATAACTCGATACCTGATGTCATTGTGGAGGTTATGTTGGACTATGTGACCGGATGTTATATGAGTATGT
>MUZC01000813.1:122627-134810 GCA_002072015.1 Radix auricularia | reverse complement strand
TCTGATGTCATTGTGGAGGTTATGTTGGACTATGTGACCGGGTGTTATATGAGCATGTATCTGATGTCATTGTGGAGCTTATGTTGGACTATGTGACCGGGTGTTATATGAGTATGTATCTGATGTCATTGTGGAGGTTATGTTGGACTATGTGACCGGGTGTTATATGAGTATGTATCTGATGTCATTGTGGAGGCTATGTTGGACTATGTGACCGAGTATTATATGAGTATGTATCTGGCCACAATTTTACCTCAACATCTGTAGTACATAAAGGAGGAACATTTTATTTGAATATTTATTCGAAATTAGTTAAATGTCTTGATCTGTTCACACTTACTTATATGTCTTAGTCTATTCACACTTAGTTATATGTCTTAGTCCAGGGATGACCAAACTTTTTGCATGGCGGGCCATATTCCTTTATGCAAAGATATTCGCGGGCCGGGTTAAAATAATAATATAAAAATGACATAGTATGATGAGTTTTTATTGTAAAATTTTAATGTGAATGGTGAAACTGAGATCTTGAATGCAGTAAGTGGTGAGGTCAGGCTCAATGCCATGGTTTTGATATGTTTGATATCACGAAGTTGAGAGTCACTTATTCTCGTCCTCACACAGATCTTGTTAAAATTGATAACTGAAAATGTCTGCTTACACAAGTATGTCGAGCAAAACAAGCTAAGCATTTTTTAAAAACAAATGTTCGAATTCCTTTTAATCTCTCTTTAACCATGAAGCTCACTCTAAAAGTCAAAGAGAAGAAATTGTCTGCTGCGACATTCAGCATCAGTTTGCAGCACAATGAATTCCCGCTGCAGATTGCCGCAGTATTATCAAAATCTATAGAGAAATATGAAGATTCAACAAAAACAACCATGTTTATCTTTTCAATAGTTATTAAGTCATGAAAGCGTCTTTGAAATTCATCAGCCAAGGATGTGATATCTGCATCATACCTATGCATTTGCCAATTGAAGCTTCTTTCTGGTAAACTTGTCATGATTTCCTGCAGTGAGGGGAAATGTGTGGTATTAGACTGCATTTGAAAAAGTTCCCTTTGAAAAAGTTGCAGCTTGTTCCCAAAGTCCTTGATATTTGAATATAATTGGCTTACCACTGCATTGTGCCCTTGGAGAATTGTGTTAAGAAGGTTTATATGTCTTTTCACATCAACTGATAATGCAAACTATGCAAGACAAGCATCAGATAGTTCTGGAAATAGTTTTTCCTTATCTTCCATGTACTGCCCAATTTCTTTTTTAATGTGTAGACGCGCTGAAGTGCTGTCCCCCGACTTAACCATCTTATATCATTGTCATACATACCATGTTTGTATTCTCTCTGAATGTCAATAAGACACTGCTAAAACTGGCTGTGAAACAGGGTTTTAGAGCAAATAGAGATCATATCCTTTATCACTTGCTTAAGGACACAATCACATGAAAGGTGCTTAGCACAAAGAACTTATTTATGAATGATACAGTGAAGTTTAAAAACTTTGCCAGCCTGACTAAGCTGACTTTGTTACAGACAAGTTTTGCTAGTCAACTGTGCTCACGAGTCATGGCAATAGCCATCAGCAATAAATAAATATATCGTTTACTTGGTTATTTAACGTCACAGACAGCAGAACAAACAGAACCAAATACATTTGTTCCCCTTGTCAGTCTTTAAGTTTAAGACTGAAGTCTAGTAATTGGTAAACAATACAATATTATCGACTTTTGCCATCCTTTGACGTTATCAAAACGGTAAAACTTGTCAACTTTTCTTATATTTAATGTTGCTAAAAAATAATACGTTAGTTAATTAATTATTTCAGATGAGGTCGCGGGCCAGTAAAACTTGCTTCGCAGGCCGGTTTTGGCCCGCGGGCCGGACTTTGGGCATCCCTGTGTTAGTCTATTTATACTTATACTTATCTGTCTTGTTCTGCTCACCTTCAATCGATAGGATAGTGTTTTCTCCAGCTATAGAAGTGTGTCATGTTTAAATCTGTTGGATTGCGTCCTGTTACATCTGTAGGATTCCATGCGTCTACTTTCTAATTGGATCATCAGTTTTAAGGCACATTGGGACAAGCCAGATTTTGGGGGATAAAATGAAGTGACAGTTGACCCGGAAATTGACAGTGTGGTTATTGGACAGGCAGGTGGCTAACGTAAGGTTCTGTCAATTAAGTTATGCGGAGGTCGCTCATCCTCGCAGGGCGCCATTTTCAGAGGGTAACAAAATAATTTCCATGCAAATTATGGACATCAACATTTACATGGGGAGAAGGTTGTTTGGTGGCTGAATTTTGTGTGTGTGTGTGTTTTTGTGTGTGTATGTGTGTTTGTTTGTGTGTGTGTGTGTGTGTGTGTGTGTGTGTGTGTGTGGGTGTGTGGGTGTGTGTGTGTGTTCACAGCTCTGTTGATTGGGAGGGTGATGTTGGGCTGTGTCAAATTTTGTTAATTTTTATTTAAGCTTGATGTACAACAGGCCATTATTGATGTACAACAGGCCATTATTGATGCACAACAGGCCATTATTGATGCACAACAGGCCATTATTGATGTTAACAGGCCATTATTGATGTACAACAGGCCATTATTGATGTACAACAGGCCATTATTGATGCACAACAGGCCATTATTGATGCACAACAGGCCATTATTGATGCACAACAGGCCATTATTGATGCACAACAGGCCATTATATATGCACAACAGGCCATTATTGATGCACAACAGGCCATTATTGATGTACAACAGGCCATTATTAATGCACAACAGGCCATTATTGATGTACAACAGGCCATTATTGATGCACAACAGGCCATTGTTGATGCACAACAGGCCATTATTGTTTCACAACATGTCATTTATTATGTAGATGAGGCCGTTATTGATGTACAACATGTCATTTATTATGTAGATCAGGCCATTATCTATTATATAATGGGCTAAGGCGCATTTCCGTCCGTCAGTGTGAATCCCTTATGTCCCGCAACTCTAAATTACTTTTTTAAAATTGAAAATATAGACGTAAAATCATAATGATTTTAGTTTTTAGATTAACAGAGGGTGTGGTTTTGCGCGCCGTAAAAAAAAATTAAGTGGCGTCATGAAGCTTTTATTATATTAATTCATTTGATGTTACTTTTTATGTTGATTATAATCCGAGTGTGGTAATAAGCATGTGAGCGAGTGTGTTCATGTGTGTGTGTATGTGCGTCTGTGTGTGCGTGTGACTGTGCGTTTGTATTAGTTGTGAAATAACGATTTATTTCATAGATTGCTAAAAGTGAAATTAAATATTGATAAAGACGTTACCACGTAATGGTTTATGTATAGTTAAAATTATGCACTGGATTATGAAAAAAATCCGTTTATTTTATGAACACAAGTTTCTGCTGATGCGATCTTCGTGGGTGCTTTAATAAAAGATAACGGGAAGTGATTGAATGTGACTTAAAAAAACTGTTAATGAGAAGATCAATCTCCCATAATTTTTTCAGAGATTGTTTTACTTTATGTTTCATTTTAGAAGAAATGAGCCCTTGCGCATTAGTTGGATGATTACTCGCGTGAATTGCCATAATGGAAAATAAACAGTGAAAATAACTTATAGTCGCTATTGAAAATGCATTATTTATAATTATAATATTTGATTGGGTAAGATTGAGGCTAATTGGCACATATTTACTTTTAAAGAAAATGGAACCTTTCTAAAATTGTAAATTGTATTTTACAATAACAAAATCACACGAAGATGGCTCGAACTAATTTCTCTTAGTCACTGATAAATAACTGTCGAAATAAATGTTAAGAAATTATTTCATTGAAGACGAAATATCAATTTTACATTTTAATATAAGCTTTTATACATCTACGTATGCAATCGGATGGAGGCAAATTTTATACGGGCTTATAACAAGTCAAAATTACAGAAAATGAAATTTCTTAATAGAAAAATTAACACGGAACCGCTTTTGAAACATTTAACAAGTGATTTATCATAAAAACTATTGCACATATTTGTTAGGAGGAAGATGTATTTCTCTTAGATGCTTACTTAATACAAGTAAGTGTTTTGGATCGATTTCATTATAAACTGACATTAAGGAAATTCGTATTGAAAGTAAACGCTCAGGGATTTTAAATAATAAAATGGTACGTTTATAAGCGTTTATACACTTTTGTAAGAGTGGGGTTAAATAGCGGAATTGTAATTTTTATAAAGAGGGGCAACTTTGTGAACTTTTTGAAGGGTTCTTTTCATTTCTTGGGTCACGAGTTTATAATATTGCCGAGCCCTGAGTGGCACTATTTCTTAGCCACTGATAATATCCTTTTTGCACAGATTAAGAAAACCAGCAGTGTAAAATTTTAAGCCGCCCGAACCTTGCGATTCAACGTGTGTTTTTTTTAAAACAAATAGACATTAATCAAAAATCTCCCCAACCCTACGCACCCCAGTCCCATAAGTATCACACAGCACTAAAAAAATAAATCTAATATGCCCTAAATAAACGTCATGCATTAACTGTAAAGGAATGGATGTTGTGGATTAATTGGTAGATGAATGAAAAAGCTTACGTTAAAAAAGAGTTATTGCTAGAATAATGCAATATTATGGTACGTGCTTTGGTTACAAGTGTAGAACTGTCTATTGGTGCAAGTTTGTGTGTGTGTGTGGGGGGGGGGCTATGTGCGTATGTGTGTGCGATTTGGTTTTTTCTATGTCTGCTAATGTTGAGCCTCTAGCATGACAACCAGTATTTATCTTCTTAAACCACTCATATTTGTTTGATTTTACGTCTCATAATTGTTTTTTTTTAATTGTAATATATTATCGGAAAAAATTATATTGCAAGCTGGTGTGATTTTTTTTATTTTATAAATCAGTGAACTTTATGTATGCAAATAACAACATTAAATCCCTAAAAATATATATAAATAGAAAGAATTACGGACACTTCGACTCCGGACTGTTCGACCCTGCCAGTTCGACCTCAGGACTTTCGACCCCAGGACGTTTCGACCCGATGGATGATTCGACCCCGGACAGTTTGACCTCAGGACCTTTCGACCCTAGGGTGTTTCGACCCCGGACGTTTTGACCCCTTTCTATCTACACCGTAGAAATTTATTATTATTTTTTGTAAAAAAAAAATTTTAATTTAGTTTTTGGTATAAAAATAATTCAGCATAATATTGTTATGCATTAATAATTAAATTCAGTTTGAAATAGCTATTTGTAACGTTTAATTTACAATGATTTGAAAAATTACTTACACGTATAACCAGTCTATATTCATCGTACATTCATGATTGTGATAATTGCGCGATTCAAAACCTTATATGTAAATACAAAGACAAATAATCCGATTCTCTTAGAGAAACATGAATCCGCGAATTTAGTGAATTGTTGCTATTATTTTTTTAAAAAGATCGGGAAGCCATTATGAATGATAAAAAATGTATCAGAAGATCAATCTCTGTCTTTTTTTTTTAAAGCATCATTGTTTTTTATTATTATTATTAAAAAAAAAATGTGAAAAGAAAATGCGTCTTTTAAACAAATAAACCATATTTTCCACGCTTTCCAAGCCTTTATATTCACAAATATTATCTGGCTCAGAAAATATTCTATAGATCTATGTTTTGAACTAATTTCATGCTTAGACTATAAAAAGGAAGATGTGTCTTTAGAGAGCTTTTTCCTAGAACCAAAGGAATCATATGGAAAAACATTGCTTTCATTTTATGATTCATTTGAAAATAAATTAAGCCTTGCCTATTAGAGTTTTGTAACTTTTAAAGACATTTTTTTATTCTGGTAGAGTATACAGAGAAAAGTATGCGTTATTAAAGCAAAAATACAAAAATGGATGGGTAATGTTTAAATTCATCATACTTTTATTGTCTCTAATACAAATATTGTCATTATTATGGAGACTTGATTTTTATTTATCGCTATACAAATTTCGTGATGCGATTAAACTCATAACTAAATTTTATGGGAATTTGAGACTCAAAAACGAAATATAGTTATTTTTATTGTGCCCACCCCGTAGCATAGCACGGGTATATAGCTCGTTGATGTATAACAGGCCATTATTGATAAAGACCAGGCCCTTATTGATGTACAACAGGCCATTATTGATGTACAACAGGCCACTATTGATGTACAATAAATCATTATTGGTGTACAACAGGCAGGGGCGTCGCTAGGGTTGGTGTCACCCGGGGCGGTAGCTCATGGTGTCACCCGGGGTGGTAGCTCATGGCGTCACCCCCTCATGATTTAATCCATAGAACTCCTCCGTGTTTTCCAGTGCCAAATAACGGGAATATATAGAATTTTACAGTCTGGTGTCACCCCCTTGATGGTGTCACCCGGGGCGGCCCGCCCCCTCCGCACCCCCCTAGCGACGCCACTGACAACAGGCCATTACTGATGTATGCGACTCTTGCACCACATGGGATGAATGTTGTGTTTGCGCTGACCACCTAATCGTTTTGCCCGACCATTCTTAAATGAGCTCGCACTATTACTTTCATTGACTCTTTGGATTCACCGCAACTAATTTTTTAAAAATTTATTTCTTTATATTCGTTTTATTTGTGTTACAGTTTGTTCGTTGAGGAAGGCTCTTTTTGTTACGTCCTGTCAGGCTCACTCATACCCTCTTTACATGTTTTCCATTTACTAAGTTTTAAGCCTGATTGCAGTCTTACCCACATTATGTTCACTAATAAGATTAAGTCTAGTATAAACCATTAGACAACAAAGTTACAAAGGATTGTACAAATTGTAAAACAAAACACAAAAAATGTATGTTTTATTGTTTGACTAGCCGCACCTACTTTAGACTGTAGCTCATTGTTGTATAGAAATAGAAGACATGAATGGTTTAGGAATGTTAATCTGTAGTATATCGACATTTGCACAAGTCGCCACAACACACACATTGGTGAACGCTCAGGCATTGGGTGGGGGTTATCACGTGATTTCCCAATAATGCTCCTCCCTCTATCCACCATAACGAGGCTTGGTCCCTCACAGACTCACCTTTCACCCACCGCTAAACGAACGACAACTAGGGTTAAACAAAAGGCGGTTGTAACGACAACTATAATAGGGTTAAATTGAAGGTGATTGTAACGACAACTAGAGTTAAATTAAAGGTGATTGTAAGGGTTAAATTGAAGGTGAATGTAACGACAATTAGAGTTAAATTAAAGGTGATTGTAACGACAACTAGAGTCCAGAGTTAAGTTAAAGGTGATTGTAACAACTAGGGTCAAACAAGAGGCGTCGTAAAGCCAATCTTGTAAACAGGATCCTGTATTTTACCATGAAGTGTTGGCTGATCTTTGACCTACATAAGGAGCTGAACCCAAATGGTCAGGTCATTGTGACGCAACGCGCCACCTGTTATCACCTATTGTAACAGTCATATCTGCTCCTACAGGTCGTACTCTACCGCGGTCTACCACAATCATCAGTGTCAAGGATTCGAACGTCGCTGGTGTGTAGATGTCAAGTGACCATGATAATATGTCAGTCTGCCTCTCTGATGTGGATGAGAAAATATGTCTGTCTTGTCTCATTACAACTAAAATAACGGTTGGGGTCAGGATGGGCTTAACACTTCCTCTCAAGGGCCAAGGGAACTTCACCTTTGACAGACTTTACAGACTATTATTATTACCGTTTTATTATTACGTCAAAATGTACCATCATTTATGATTGGTTAGAGGCTGAAGCAGATTGACTTACTTATTGACTACCACCCAATTGAGTCTCCAAAGTATAGAAACTATTGGAACACAAAGTCACAACAGATGGAGCTTGCCTTACCTAATAACTTAAACACATTTTTTACTTGGTCCTGTAAACACAGTGCTTCTAAAACTTTGTCGTATGGAGTGAGTGGAGGACCGGCAGGAATTTTTTCCATTGCACCTGGGACCGGTGCACAATTTTCCCTGCACTGACAATTTTTTCTATCCTTTTTTTTTTTTTTTTTTTTTTTTTTTTTTGATAGCTTCTGCGGACCGGCACCGGTCTGCGGACCACCACTTTGAGAAGCGCTGCTCTTACAGACACAATGCTTAGAAAGCACGTCTCTAGACTTAACACAATGGTTCTAAATCTGCCGTATCTAGTGTTAACACAATGGTTCTAAATCTGCCGTATCTAGTGTTAACACAATGGTTCTAAATCTGCCGTATCTAGTGTTAACACAATCGTTCTAAATCTGCCGTCTCTAGTGTTAACACAATCGTTCTAAATCTGCCGTCTCTAGTGTTAACACAATCGTTCTAAATCTGCCGTCTCTAATGTTAACACAATCGTTCTAAATCTGCCGTCTCTAGTGTTAACACAATGATTCTAAATCTGCCGTCTCTAGTGTTAACACAATCGTTCTAAATCTGCCGTCTCTAGTGTTAACACAATCGTTCTAAATCTGCCGTCTCTAGTGTTAACAAAATCTTTATAAATCTGACATCTCTATTATTATTCTGAAGATCCTCCTTATATATATTTCTAGTGCAAGAAATCACTGTTGCAGAAAATAGCTATTCTCGCGCTTACATAAAAAATCAATACAAATTTCCTTTTTTCCCTTCTTTTGAAAATTAGTTCGTTTGAAGTTTCTAACAAATTTCTGTAATTTATCTGTAAGTAGAAGACTTGAATTGGACCTAATCCATTCGGGTCAGAGACTGGTGAGATCATTGAATTGGACCTAATCCATTCGGGTCACAGAGACTGTTGAGATCATTGAATTGGACCTAATCCATTCGGGTCACAGAGACTGGTGAGATCATTTAATTGGACCTAATCCATTCGGGTCACAGAGACTGTTGAGATCATTGAATTGGACCTAATCCATTCAGGTCACAGAGACTGGTGAGATCCTTGAATTGGACCTAATCCATTCGGGTCAGAGACTGGTGAGATCATTGAATTGGACCTAATCCATTCGGGTCACAGAGACTGGTGAGATCATTGAATTGGACCTAATCCATTCGGGTCACAGAGACCGGTGAGATCCTTGAATTGGACCTAATCCATTCGGGTCACAGAGACTGGTGAGATCATTGAATTGGACCTAATCCATTCGGGTCAGAGACTGGTGAGATCATTGAATTGGACCTAATCTATTCGGGTCAGAGACTGGTGAGATCCTTGAATTGGACCTAATCCATTCGGGTCACAGAGACTGGTGACTGGTGAGATCCTTGAATTGGACCTAATCCATTCGGGTCAGAGACTGGTGAGATCATTGAATTGGATCTAATCCATTCGGGTCACAGAGACTGGTGAGATCATTGAATTGGACCTAATCCATCCGGGCCAGAGACTGGTGAGATCATTGAATTGGACCTAATCCATTCGGGTCACAGAGACTGGTGAAATCCTTGAATTGGACCTAATCCATTCGGGTCAAAGACTGGTGAGATCATTGCATTGGACCTAATCCATTCGGGTCACAGAGACTGGTGAGATCCTTGAATTGGACCTAATCCATTCGGGTCAGAGACTGGTGAGATCATTGATTTGGACCTAATCCATTCGGGTCACAGAGACTGGTGAGATCATTGAATTGGACCTAATCCATTCGGGTCACAGAGACTGGTGAGATCATTGAATTGGACCTAATCCAATCGGGTAACAGAGACTGGTGAGATCCTTGAATTGGACCTAATCCATTCGGGTCACAGAGACTGGTGAGATCATTGAATTGGACCTAATCCATTCGGGTCAGAGACTGGTGAGATCATTGAATTGGACCTAATCCATTCGGGTCACAGAGACTGGTGAGATCCTTGAATTGGACCTAAATCATTCGGTCACAAGGACTGGTGAGATCATTGAATTGGACCTAATCCATTCGGGTCAGAGACTGGTGAGATCATTGAATTGGACCTAATCCATTCGGGTCAGAGACTGGTGAGATAATTGAATTGGACCTAATCCATTCGGGTCACAGAGACTGGTGAGATCCTTGAATTGGACCTAATCCATTCGGGTTAGAGACTGGTGAGATAATTGAATTGGACCTAATCCATTCGGGTCACAGAGACTGGTGAGATAATTGAATTGGACCTAATCCATTTGGGTCAGAGACTGGTGAGTTCATTGAATTGGACCTAATCCATTCGGGTCACAGAGACTGGTGAGATCCTTGAATTGGACCTAATCCATTCGGGTCACAGAGACTTGTGAGATCCTTGAATTGGACCTAATCCATTCGGGTCAGAGACTGGTGAGTTCATTGAATTGGACCTAATCCATTCGGGTAACAGAGACTGGTGAGATAATTGAATTGGACCTAATCCATTCGGGTCAGAGACTGGTGAGATTATTGAATTGGACCTAATCCATTCGGGTCAGAGACTGGTGAGATAATTGAATTGGACCTAATCCATTCGGGTCACAGAGACTGGTGAGTTCATTGAATTGGACCTAATCCATTGGGGTCACAGAGACTGGTGAGATCCTTGAATTGGACCTAATCCATTCGGGTCAGAGACTGGTGAGATCCTTGAATTGGACCTAATCCATTCGGGTCAGAAACTGGTGAGATCCTTGAATTGGACCTAATCCATTCGGGTCACAAAGACTGGTGAGATCCTTGAATTGGACCTAATCCATTCGGGTCAGAGACTGGTGAGTTCATTGAATTGGACCTAATCCATTCGGGTCACAGAGGCTGGTGAGATAATTGAATTGGACCTAATCCATTCGGATCAGAGACTGGTGAGATTATTGAATTGGACCTAATCCATTCGGGTCAGAGACTGGTGAGATAATTGAATTAGACCTAATCCATTCGGGTCACAGAGACTGGTGAGATAATTGAATTGGACCTAATCCATTCGGGTCACAGAGACTGGTGAGATCCTTGAATTGGACCTAATCAATTCGGGTCACAGAGATTGGTGAGATCCTGGAATTGGACCTAATCCATTCATGCAGAGAGCTAAAACCTCAAACGAATTTCTACGGTAATCTTATCTTATGAAGCATGCAATTTTCATATTAACTGTTTTTCTAGACTGCACGGATACAAACATATTTGCTTTAACTAAAAGTGCCACTTAAATATTTGATTGCTTGCAATGTTTTTAATGACGTTTTCAATAGCTTCACAAGGGTTACGAAGTTACGATATTGGAATAAAGTCTTACACTAAACGCATACTTAACTAAGAAAGAAGTGATTTGAAACATGCAAAATTTAATTAGAAAATAGAATTTGTAATTAGTACACATAATTATTGACAGATTGCTTGTATATTTATGCATGAAGGCCCCGAAAATGTTAACTTTCCAGAGATAAAATTCCCTCTTCCCACAAACATGGAAATCACTATGCTTAGTAAGTTTTGGAAGAAAAGTTGGCATGATAATGATATAAAATAATATTACATTCATTAGTTATTTTTCTAAGTAAGCATTATTTTTTATAGCTGACGGACTTACAACTATTTTTGCTTTAAACTGATAGTTTTTACTATTGATTTATCTGGCAAGACAAAAATCTTTGAGAAGTAATCATCTATTCGACAGCTAGGTTGTTTATTTTAATAACATTTCTTGGTTGTTTTCCAAGTCCTGAGAGTTTCTTATCTCTAAATTGATCTTAGCCAGATTTAGGTCATGAATTATTTAATAAGACCAAAATAGTTTTTATCGTTTAGAAACAGGAAATAATCTGGAGGTAAAAAAATAATAATAATCATAAATTGAGCCTAATTACGCAGTCATTTCTTTCTCTCTCTCTCTCTCTCTCTCTCTCTCTCTCTCTCTCTCTCTCTCTCTNTATATATATATATATATATATATATATATTAGGGCTGTAGAAATTATCGATTAATTTCTCGATTAAATATTTTATCGATTAAAATTATTTTAATCGATAAAATATCGAATGAAATTATGGATAATGTTGTAAATAACGTCATCAAAATGTCAGTAAATAATAAATTATTAATTAAGTCATGAAGGGTTGACACCATGAGTTATTGCACTAGCACTGGATGGCACCAACCTAAGGGGTCATCCATAAATGACGTGACGCAATTTTGGCCGATTTTTCACCCCCTGTCCCCCTCGTCAAGCGTCGTCACAAAATGCTAGACCCCCTCTCCAATATTATGTCACAAAGCTTTGA
>MUZC01000813.1:98443-122617 GCA_002072015.1 Radix auricularia | reverse complement strand
CCCCCCCCCCCCCCACCAAAAAACAAACAAAAAAAACGTTTTTTAAAATGTGAATTTAAGTATATTTCAAATCCCTTTTTTTGTAATTTAAGTATTTATTTAGTGTAAGTCTGCATTGTAATATCGTAACACGCGTGAAGCTATGTAAAACGTCATTAAATAAATTGTAAGCCAGTTCTTCCCAAACTTTTTCGTATTTGGCGACCAGCAGGAATTTTTCCTTTTTCACCAGGTACCGGTGCTTTCTTTTCCTGTTTTAAAGTGATTTTCCCTGTCCTGACGTGATAGCGAAATGAGCCCCTGCATGGCCTGAGCCTAAAGCCCTATAAGATTCTGTATGAATTCGGCTTGTTTTATAAAATATTATTTTTAAAAAATTTGTTTAGTTGCCAAGCATTGCAGAACAGCTAACAAACCCTTTGATTTTTTTATTTGATTAACCTTCAAGCTCGCGAGTTCGACTATTGATTTTACAAGGATCATTTCATTGTTGATAGACCTAGAATATATTGATACAGGACTTTACCTCAGATTAATTTCGATCTTATAGTGACAGTTTTCTTGCTAAGTATATACACGTTTAAGGCGTTTGATATAAAATTACCACATTGATATGTTTTTGTTTTTTTAAATTATTAGGTATGGCGAGTACTGTCGGAAACCCACATTTGTACAGGAAAATAGTGTGTCATCTTGAATGTCGCAAAATACAGCAATTCCTGCTAGTTGACTTAAAAATACAAATACTATCAACATAATTTGCAAATTATGTCCCGTCCGTCACGCTATTAATTTTAGAAAGCAGCGCACCAAAAATAATTCTTTTCGAACGTCCGCATAAACTTGTTAATTTGGAAATAAATGAATAAAACAATCAATATACTTATTTTGCAATGTATGTCCCGTCCGTGCCGGTACTAATTTTAGAAAGCAGCGCACCAAAAATAATTCTTTTCCAACGTCTGCATAAGATTGTTAATTTGAAAATAAATGAATAAAACAAAAATAATAACATAAATGAAAGATTTATATTAGATCTACATTATTTTTGTTCTGATGAACATTTGTTCAAAATAAATAGATTGCAGCTGAAATATATTTATTTTGAAACCTTCCGTCATTTTTGAAGAGTGAACCGCTAGAAACATAAATAAAATATCCAATGTTATAACTTTTTACTCCAAGCTTACGAGATTTTAATTACCCACTTTTGTTTTCATGATTTTACATACGTCACACAAGAGTTGTAAATATAATGTCACCAATGGACGAAGCGTGTTTAAGTTGTCGCGTTCTCTTGTGGAGTTGATAAACTAATGAAAAATACATTGATACCGCTATATGACTGTCGGACTGTTTAACTAAGAGTTCAGTGAACAGTGGTAAATTAATATCTCATTTGGAGTAAAAGGGGAACTCTTGGTTGTAATGCTGAGACATTGTGGGCACACAAATTCGTTAGATTCCGCTCCTTTTGGGGTAATAATAAATAATATAAAAGCCCAGGTCACTCACTCACTCACTCACTGGATGTGGAACGCTGAGGAACGATGTACGACAGTCTACAGCAGTTAGTTGAAAAATCGTGTGGTGATTAGCGCTGTAAAAATATTTAATATGATGACGTCATTGTTTGGTGTGCATCGGTGCGCAAAATACAACCCCTATTATTAAATACTTTGCGTACATTTCAGAAAGTTTAATATTTCGTATTTATCAAAAAAGGACAAGTTAGTTGGGCTTTTGAAAAAGGTTGGCGCCGTAGGCGCCCTAAAAAAACTGGGAGCCGCAGGCGCCACGGCGCCCCGGCACAATCTAGTAAATAATATAAAAGCCCAGGTCACTCACTCACTCACTGGATGTGGAACGCTGAGGAACGATGTACGACAGTCTACAGCAGTTAGTTGAAAAATCGTGTGGTGATTAGCGCTGTAAAAATATTTAAAATGTCGTCACTGTTTGGTGTGCATCGGTGCGCAAAATACAACCCCTATTATTAAATACTTTGCGTACATTTCAGAAAGTTTAATATTTCGTATTTATTAAAAAAGGACAAGTTAGTTGGGCTTTTGAAAACGGTTGGCGCCGTAGGCGCCCTAAATAAAGTGGGCGCCGCAGGCGCCCCGGCACAATCTAGTATTAAAATAAAACGTTATAATTTTAATTTTTAGGTATCCAGTTGAACCGGTCCGCTTTTTAAAAACGTTTAACTGGCCTTTAAAAAAAACAAAAAGAACTGTGTTACCATTCTTCGGTTATATTTTATTTGAATAGATCTCCATACAAATTGAACATTGACTATAAATCATCAATGCTAATAGCGTTAACTTCTTTGTTTATAAAAAATATCTAAGAATAATTTAAAATATTATTTTTAGATATTTTTAAAATGTATTTTTTTTTAAAATCCCTCAATTGATTGACAGGGGTCGGCGCACAGGGGTAAATTACCCCATCTGGGGTCAAAAGGGTATTCTTTGGGGTAATGGAGACTCATTTGGGACATATACCATCCACTACAATCCACTAGATATATTAAAAAACGTCATGTGTACGTGTACGCTTGGAACACAGGCCCCCTATTGAACCGGTTCCTTCCAGAAAATGCATTTTACAATTATTTAGATTCCTTACCTACGTACTACAAGAAGATATCTAAATCCACCTTACTTTCATAAATAGTATTAACACAAGTGACAATAATCTTAATCCTCATGACGTGACTGCATCAAGTATCCTTTCTGTGACTTTTAAAATTAATACTTTAAAAACTGAGCTAAGAAGAAAAAATGTTTTATTTTATGCTTACTCGAATTGCGATGTCAAGAATTGCATTCAATAATGTCAATGATAATGAATACTTCGACTAATTTTAAATGGGTACATTTAAGGGAAGTAGACCAAAAACCAATTTAAAAAATTATATCAAACTTAAAACGTTTATAATTGTATCAAATAGATCCCCCCTCCCAAAAAAAAAATAAATAAATAAATAAAATAATAATAATAATAAAAATAATAAATAAAATATTCCGTGTCGTTTTGACTTAAAATATCTTCACATGATCCTATTTAGATCATTTTTTGACGCTTGTCATGCTTCTAAAATTCACCAGTTGCATTTTCGGGGGAGGGGGGGAGGAGGGCTTCGACGCTCGCCCAAATCCCGAGTCATGTGGGAAGGACCTCGAGCCTGGGGTGGGAAAGGGTTCAAGGGTGTAACGAACACATAAACTTATATATTTTGGGGTAACGGGCAAAAAAGTTCGCCGACTCCTGCCGTCAGAGAACGGCGTTTACATCACACATGCTTTGTCAACATTAAACGACGCAGGGTAACAATTTCATCAGGTTTTTTTAATTCAACGGGCCGTCCAAAAATGACGTCACACACCTATGGGGAGGGGGTTAGGTCCTCCAACTTTGTGACGATGTGTGACGAGAGGGAGGGGGAGTTTAAGAATTGTGACGTCACGTCAAAACACGCTACTCTAAGCCGTTCCACTTAAAAAGTCGATTTCTTACTATTTATTTTATGACGTTTTGCACGGATTACCGCGTGTGACGATAATAGAGTGCAGCCTACTAAAATAATAATAAAATGTTTTGAAGCATGCCCATTTTCAAATAGACAATACCACCTTAACGTGGGGTGTCACAGCTTTTTGTCATATTGGGGCGGGGGAGGGGTTTAAGTTTTTTGTAACGAAGTGTGACAAGGTGGGAAAGGGGAAAAATCGGCAAAAATCACGTGACATCATTTCTGGACGGCCCCTAACTGACAATGCCATTCAGGTTTAATTTTCAATTAAATTAGGGTTAAGTATAACATAGGGCCGCAAAAAGTCTTAGAAGCTAATAAGACTCGCAAAAGAGCTCTGTAATAGCTAAAATACAATATATATACCTATTAATGCATTTAATAAATCAAAATCGTAGTTCTCTTGAGGAAATTAAATTTGCTGTGAAATAATATACGTGCAGAAACTGCAGAATTACCAAAGATGGATATCAGGAAATTATTTACTGGCTAAAAATTTTTTTTAAAAAAGTAGTGCTATATCGGGATTCCGAAATGCCATTATTAGAAGATTTTGGGGGCGTCTGCAGCATCTGACTTATCATTGGCATTGAGGACATCAGTACATGTCAACAGCCAGCACAGATGAGGTAACTGTTTCTAATTTGATTGTTGCTGACACTTATTCATTTTATAAATTAGATACCGGAAGGTATGTCTTGACACCCGACCTTTCAAATGAGTTGAAATTGCAGCTGGTTCTTGATTGTTGGAACCCTGTGTTTAGAGCAGTGAGGGAAACAGAGTTTTTAGTTTTTAGATCTTCATGGTTATCAAACTATTCACCCTGGCTTTTACACTCGCAAATGTTAAAAGGTTTCTTTTGAAAATATTGTGTGCTGTTTCCGTAATAAGTAATTCGAGGAGTTCAGTTGGCATTTGTCATCAAACCATGCACAAGATTTCAACAAAGATCCACGTAGCCATGTGCTAAGCACATGACACAAAGTCCCTCATGAATGAAACTGCAAGCAATTTTGTTGCATTATTGAAAGCCAGAGAAGTTGATATATATATTAACAGTTGGACTAATCATTTAGAAGACAGATTCAAGAAAATCGCAACAAACTAGGTCCCATCATTTCTTCAATACTTTTTGCGGCATGCATGATTTAGCACTTCGTGGAAAATAATTAAATTCTGGTAATTTGTTATTACCTGTTTTAGTTTCGTGCATCTGGAGAGGAAGTTCTTGGTAATCATTTGTCAATTGTTTCTTGTAGTAGGCCTACTAAGTATATCTCGGCAACTATGCAAATCACAATAATCGAAATTTGTGGGTCTCTCATGTGTGAAGACATTGTTCGTGAAGGAAATTATTTAGCTGCATTTTCTCTACTTGCCGACGAGACAAATGACATTCAGGCATTGAGTTGATGTCACTTGGTGCTAGATTTGTCAAAGAACAAAATGGGAAAAGGATAGTCACGGAAGAATTCCTGGGATAAATTCCAACTGTCGATAAAACAGCTGAAGGTTTAGCCAACACCATCATTAAAATTCGTTAGAATTTGAATTAGACATGACAAGTCTTGTTGGTCAAGGATACGGTGGATGTTCTAAAATGGCAGGTAAAGCAGGAGGAATCCAAGCAATAATTAGAAAAAAATACCCAAAAGCAGCATGTGTACATTGCAGTTCACATAAACTAAATCTTGCCGTGAACGATTTCAATAATGTGAATGCTATATGAAACACAAAAGGAGAAATTAAATCAATTAAAGTGTTCTCAGCGAAAGTAATCAGCGAAAAAACTTTAGCAAAATGTTCATTTAAAAAAAAATTAAATTATCCCTTACAGACCATGACGGTCCATGGGAGCAAATGAAGTGGCGTTCACAAGTTTCATTGACCACTAACGAGTATGGGATTGTGTGGTTAGCACTAATGTTCATTAGTTATGTGAAACTAGATAAATACATAAATATAAAATCTGGCGTATTTTTGCTACAAACGTGTCAGAAAATTTATTTAGAACAATTATTAATGTAATTGTAATCAGTTTTTCTACTTGCAGTTATATATATATATATATATATATATATATATTTTGTTGATACGTGTACACTGAACACTGTCTTTCATGTAATAAACTTGCTGGGAATTTAGATCAGATTTATTTATAACAAATTTATGACATCCACATTTTTCTAAAATCCAGGGAGGAGGGGGGCAAATTCCCCCCTGCCTACGATTTTGCACAAGTGTGACCACAAACCCCACCCCTTTTTTTTCTAGGTGCGTGAAGTCATTTATGGACGGCCCCTCAGTAACGTCTCTGCCAACAACAAAATGAATTTTATTGATGGGAATTTAGTGTAACAAATTTAGCAACACTCCCGGATCATCTGTTGGCTACATTAAAGAACCTTTCATTGTCATGTATGCGAGATAACCAACGTTTGTGTAAATTGTAAAAAAAAAATCGACATGACATAACCGATTCTCAGGATATAACTTAACCATTATAACTTATAACCGTTTATGATTATGCCTAAAATGTACTTAAAAATTATTATCCTTGAAACAATAAACAAAAAGAACGCTATTAAAGCGCTTGTGTGTTGTTTTTTTTTGTATGTGGTCATAAAGCTCTTTTTTTAGCTGCATTGTAAGCTAAATTTAAGCATTATTGTTTTTTATAGATATAAAAATAATATTACATAACGTAAGCCAACTTTACTATTGATATCACTCAGTCTTCACTGCCAGGATGTGTCACGTGACTTTGCATACCGGATATAATGCTGTGACGTAGAGCGCATATGTCCTAACCCTGTACTATTGTGGAGGTCGTGGTATACTAGATAGCAGTATTTTAGTAGCGGTCACCGACTCAGCGTACACGATGTCTCGAACAGTCCGTACATTTGCCAAGATTAGAGGCATCATTCAGTTAAATCAGGTACTTGTTTATGATAATGTTTCACTTAGGAAAAAAATTAAAATCTCAAGTGGTGAAAAAGTCAAGAAGGCCTAGCTAGGCCGAGGTAACGAAATTCAAAATGCCATATTTGTGGTAGTAACAGGTCTAACAGGGTGAAGTCAAGTATGAATGATTGTTAGTTGTTATGGCCCTAGTGTACAGGCCTAGTCCTAGATAGCAGACACTATCCTGGAACATACGTTATTAATTCTGATAGTTTGAATAAAGTTGTAAAAAAACATTACTATATCTAACTAATAGTATAGCTAGTAACTAGACTACTAGTAACTATACTGATACTCACTCAAAGTATACTGAATAACTGAATTTGTAAAGTAAAGTATAATATTAAAAGTGATAGTGTATACTAAGTATACACTATACTATACACTATTACTAATGTCACTGAGATTCATTCATGATTCATCATGATTTCTTCTAAGTTAGGTACTTCGGTATGACAAGGAGACTAAGATGTTTTTTGTATCCAAAATTAATTTAGGCGCCGGAGATTCTGAGTTTTTAATTTTCCGATGAGGTTGTAAAACTATTAGTATTAGGCCTAATAAATAGGTACTTACACTTTCCACACATATTTCAGTTCCTTCTCCAGTCTGCAGCCTTTGCCAACATGTTGGCCTACATTCTAATAATTCTTTTTGGCTTATATCGGCTTGATTATAGAATTTGTAAGTGTAATATTTTTATTCGTAATAGCTCCTTCAACTACTAGTTTTATTGGACATGCATTTTTTACCCCCATGACCTCGTGGTCCTAGGGGTTTCCAATGGCTGCCCATATTTCCATTTTAACTTTCTCGGGGCCTGGTAGACTTTGCGGTGCCCATCTTCTCTCCATATCAGCGTTGTACTTTTTTAGTAAAGTTATTCATCAATATTTTTTATTGTGGCTTAGTCTGGGCTAGATCCCACAACCTCAAGCTTTGTGAGGCTAGCTAGGCACTATTAACTAACTATAAATAAGGTGAATTACAGTGAATAGAGTAGATGTGACTGAGGGTGGGTTTGAGCAATCTTCTACAATTAAGTTATACACTAGTAAAATAAATTTTAAAAGTTTTATTCATTATAACTTCAATTATTTAATAACGGAACATGACCATTGAAGTTAATAATTTATAATTATATTAATAATAATATTTATTTCCTTTTAGACTGTTAAAAAATATAATTCATTAATTCTTAAATAACCACTATTGACCAATAATGAAAAAGGCTCAAATTTTAAAACTATATGAGTTACCCTTTAAAACCCCCAAGACAATCTCTATGCCTACCTTATCCATGTTTATATTTTTTAATGTTATTTTTTACTACTTATTTTTTATTACCCCTATCAGACAGATGAATTTGTAGGCTACTAGATTTTAGAGATTAAATAATCAGTGTTTCACCGTGAGAAGATTTGTCTGCTTCAGACATCTATCTGAGCTTTCTGATTTCTTGTGTTGACATTGCTTTAATTTAATACTGCTTTGGAAAGAATATTAATCTGTGTGCTTAAATAATTTGTACATATATTAGAAAGGGGGAAAAAACAACTTAACCACTTAAACTTTCTGGATTTAAGAAAGAAATAGGCCTTATCTTTCATTGTATCACATTAGGCCTTAAAGTTAAAGCATGGTCTAAGTGAAAATTGAAGTGAAATCTTTAAAAAATGTAATGAACAAATTGACATTAAAACTATAAATCATTTTCAACTTAGTGGAGGAAATTTAAAATTTCTCATTTGAGGTGTTACAGAAAGACTGAACAATGTGTGATTAATTTTCCTTCTACTTAAAATTTATTTCAATATGCAGTGCTTTCTTGTTAGTGGGTCTAACTAGGTGGCCTTTGTCCATCTAGAACTTTTGAAAAATTGGGCTTTTTCATTGTGACTTTGTGATTTAATATCACACTTATCTGTTACATGGGCCATTGAACCAGTAGTGATGTAAAGTGGTGTGTAGTGATGATGTAAATGTACCAAGGCCTACTTCTAAGTTGTTTAATCATTTAGATTTAAATCACAAGTTGAGTCAAAGTTGCAAAATCCATTCATACTTTAAAAATTTTATTTTCTATTAATATTTTGTTACTTTTTATACTTTTTTTTTGTTGTCTTCTCCTTTGTTTAATGCAGTCCAAATTGTACTCATGATTAGTGAAATTAATATAAAACTGATTTTCAATAGACAAAATTGTAAAAAAAAATATTTCAAATTTCACCTTTCCAGGGTGCAAGCTCAGTATTTTCATCTGGAAGTTGTCGTCAAGCCAGTAGTAGCACAGTAAGTTGATACCTAACATTAAACTTTTTCAGTTACCTGATGTTTACTTTTCAAATTTTTATTAACAATAAATTTGTTTATGTAAAAATTAATTCAAATATTTTGATTTTATCTATTTGTAGAATCTTAAGGATGTTTTGGAAAAAATCATTCCAGAGAAGCAGAAAGAAGTTGTTGAATTTAGAAAGGAATTTGGAAATACAAAAGTTGGGGAAGTTACAATTGATATGGTGAGTTAGAAGAAGTGTTTAAATTGTTATTTATCAATGAGTAATTTTGTTGATAGTTTTATAAATTTCACTGTCTTTAAAATGAACTAATAAAACTTTTCATTATTTAACAAACATAAGAAGAAACGTTTATGTATGTAGAATTCATTCCCAGATGTATGGAGGCATGAGAGGCATCCGCGGGTTGGTGACAGAGACGTCAGTCCTTGATCCTGATGAGGGTATCAGGTTTCGTGGCTACAGCATTCCAGAATGCCAAAAGCTACTGCCAAAGGCACCGGGTGGTAATGAGCCTCTACCCGAAGGCTTGTTTTGGTTGTTGGTGACAGGAGAAATTCCTTCCCAGGAACAAGTAAATGCAATTACCAAGGTAGGCATATCATTTATATGTTTAGTCCATGTTAGCATATGTAGTAGCCAAAGTTTTTTTTTCTTAGTCTGTAAAAACATAAAAGCAACCATTAACTTTTCAGTTAAACTAGAATGTTGATGATTTGAGGGATGCAAATACAGTGGTATTTCTGTATACCACTGTTGATATGAGAAACTTTTTGCTTGGTATCAGTTTGGACGAGAAACTTCTTACTGTGTTAAGGCGCGGTAATGCTCACCTCCCCGTTATTACCAAAGTGAGGTATAGCGTGGCTCGATAGAACTCTCTTTAGAAAATGAAATTACGGAAAATAAAAACTCTTCAGTGCATGAAAAGTGGTGTATTCGATCTCCGGCAATGGCGGCCGTTTTTCTTGCTAGTGTTATCGCTTGATTTGTGAAGTTTTTTTTTGCTAGTTTTTAAGGCTTTTTTTTTTTTGGAAGATGCGATTTTGCTATACTTTATTACTAAAATAATAGTATTAAACTACAGGTAAAAATAGTTTTAAACTCAACACGGTCTTTGGATACATAAAATAACCATTCTTATCCTAAAAGATGAAGTCAGTATGACACTAATAATATAAATGTATTTAATGCATTTTTTAAAATAGCATAACCAGTTGATCACAATTTGGGAAATTCTTACGGGTCTGAGGCGGAAGTTTTCCAAAAACCTTATGGCACATTAAGAGTTAAATAACTCACAAAATGTTAGTTTTGCCCCTCCTCCTCATAGGAACAGTATTTCCTATTTGAAAATAAGCATGTTTCAAATCACTGTATTGCCTTAACTATATATCATTAGTGTAGTGTATCGCTGAACGTTATATAATGATTGTAATCAATCAAATATTTAGGTTGATTTTATTTAAAGTTGGATGCTTTTATGTGACATCACAGTTCTAAATCACCCCCCCCCCCTGTCACATATCGTCACAAATGTGTGACTCCCACCTCCCTAAGTGCACGATTTCATCTATGAACGGCTCCTGTGAGTCAAAATGAACACCACAGGATTCTCAAAAAATGTGTTAGTAATATTTGCTACCATGCAGTAAAAATGACTCCAAATTGATTCTAGGGCAAGTGAAGTAGCGTTCACAAGTTTATGTGGCCACCACTAACGAGTAAGGGATTGTGTGGCAAGCACAATGCCCTGGGGGCCTTGCCAGTACTGAGGCTCGAACTCGTAACTTGAGTTCTTGCCATGGTTCGGCAGTCCCGCGCGCTACCACTTAGACCTCCCGCAGCCCACTTTTTATTTTATTTTGTGTTCTTCTCAAAACTGTTTTAAAGTAAACTTCCTTATCATGACAAGAGTAAGGTTGTAAATGGTTAACCGGTTCTCAGTTCATTTTTTTTTTTGGTGTTACGTCAGAATACCAGTACACATGTACTTGTTTTCTTAATATTTCGGTATTTACATATTATAAAAGTACATGTCATCACTGTTAGTGGAGTTCAGCTAGTGAACGATTTTTAAAAAAATTCACTTAGTTGGAGAAGCATAGTCTGAGAACTAACACAAGCAGGCGGTGACATCACATGTTCTTTGAAGTCACCATCAGACGGCGCGAGGCAAACATTTCATACACTCTATCTTTTTTGTTAGAATAAAAAAAAAATGGACCGACGGTAAAACTGTCTTTTTTTTTTTAATCGGTTAACCAGTCCTCAGAAACGACTTTACATGACAACATTTGATAACACACCTTTTTAATACTTTCAATACATGAATTTAAAAATTGAATATTACTGTAATCATAACGGTTTACTTCTTTGTTTGGACAATTTAAATTCAACAAAAAAACTACTTACTTTTTTTTTTTGAATTCACTGTCTTTACAGTAGCGTGGTAGGGGTGACACTAGCGTTAGTATCTAACAGGCACTTGGATGTCAAATAAAACAACACAATGCATTCTGTTGTTGGTTCACAAACATAGTAAAAATATGGACTGACGTTAACCGGTCCTCAAAAACAAGCAGTCTTAACAACCTTAAACAGGAGCCAAGCAACCGAAAAAAATGGTTAGGTTCTCCATGGAGTCTAAAAATTAAATGTTAAAGCATGTTAAAAAATAGCTTTTGATCTGGATAACAGGGAAATAAAAAAAAAATTAAGTTCTTTTTACTTATGTATTTTGATATTAAGCAGTGCTTAAATTTTATACATCAATAAATGTGTAAATATGTAAGTAACAAAATAATGTTATTTTTTATGGGGACGGATTAATCTATTGCTTATAGTAAACATATGCTTGGTATACATCCTTTTTCAGTATACATCCGAGTGTCTTAAATGGATTAAAGACATAACTACTGTAATATATTATTTAATTTTTAAATGTTTTTTTTTCAAAATTGACATGTCATTATTTTCTATTTATTTTGGCTTACAGATTATCTAGTAAATATTCTGTGATTGAGAATGCTTGTAATCACTATTGAATAATTCTATCATTTGAACTAGGAATGGAATGAAAGAGCAGATATTCCCAACCATGTGATAACCATGCTGAACAACTTTCCAAGTTCACTCCATCCGATGTCACAGTTCAGTGCAGCATGTACTGTGATGAATTCAGAAAGCAAATTTGCCAAGGCCTATGCTGAGGGTGTGCACAAATCAAAGTATTGGGAGGTACATACAAAATATCAAATGTAAAAATAGCCCACCTAGAATATTACTTGCATATAGAGTGTTTGTGTTTGTTTTTCCTTTTTTGTGTCGAAACTGAGTCCGTAAACATTTTTCTTCATCAGCTCTGTTATGAGGACTCTATGGATCTCATTGCCAAACTCCCAACTGTGGCAGCTATAATTTACCGCAACCTTTATAGAGAAGGAAACCCCCCAGACCCCATTGACAAAAAGAAGGACTGGAGTTGGAACTACACAAGCATGCTTGGTTTCGACAATCCTGATTTTGTGGAGCTCATGCGCTTATACCTCACAATTCACACGTAAGTTAATGTCTATAAATACCTGATTATCTACTCTTGAGTTCATTTTGTACATTTACTTTACACCAGAAAATTTTCATGCACATGGATTAGTGTTGTGGAGACAAGAAGTTTGCAGCGTATAAGCTATTTGCAAATTTTTATTTTCTCATCCTTTATATTAATTTGATGATGTCCATAAATTTAACAAAACGCCCCGAGAAAACTCATTAAATGTATTTTTAAAAATTTGCTTAAATGTCCTTGGATTTTTTTTTTGTATGCAGAAAGAAGGGTCAAGAAAATCATAATGAAACTTTTTGTCTCAGCATGACATCAGTTTTTAAAAGTGATGGTTTATTTTTATGATTGAACTTTAGCTTCTTTAAACCATTAAAAAAAATCAGTTGTCAATGTATTTCAATGTTAGTAATTTTGTTTTAGAGATCATGAAGGTGGCAATGTCAGTGCCCATGCTTGCCACTTGGTGGGCAGTGCTCTCTCAGACCCATATCTCTCATTTGCTGCTGGTATGAATGGTCTTGCTGGTCCACTGCACGGTCTAGCTAATCAGGTAATATGGGAGTTTAGTATCTGATTTTTTTTTTTTAAGGGTCCAACTTAAAAATTTCAATTGACATTGCATACTTCTTAGGTGTAACTTTTCTAATAATATTTTAAAAATTACTACTGATACACACAGCACACTTAGTCTACAGCTTCACACATAGCACATTTAGCCTGCAGCTACACACAGCACACTTAGTCTACAGCTACACACAACACTTTTAGTCTACAGCTACACACAGCACACTTAGTCTACAGCTTCACACACAGCATAATTGGTTTACAGATACACAAAGAGCACATGTAGTCTTCAGCTACACACAAATCACATAAGTCTGAAGCTTACATAGAGCACAACGGTCTTGATATATATCATAGAAATTAACTGCTGATTGCAAGGTTTACCCACACTAGCTGCAAGGCTAATCTACTATAGAGACCAGCTGCCTTTCCTAATTTCTCAAGTGTTAAAATTCACTGTAATTCTCTGTGGTTAGGGTTGGAGTGTGGAGGTAAACTACAACAGGACTTGAACAATTACTTGCACATGATTAAATGTCAGGATGAAAAACTTTCATGGTCATCTCCCTTTCTCTTAAAGTAGACAGGAGCATTGTATTTATATGTGTCATTCCTTTGATGCAGGAAGTTTTGGTCTGGACCACAAAGCTTCAAGAGTCCCTAGGTGGAGAAGTAACAGATGATCAATTAAGAGAATTCATCTGGAACACATTGAAATCAGGCCAGGTACTTATCCCTTTATGTTTTTTTATTGGGTATTTATCTTTCTCTAAGTCATTTTCTATGAATATAATGTTACTTTGTTGAAGTTTTAAAGTCGAGTTCAATTTATTGTCTAGGTGGTGCCAGGCTATGGCCATGCTGTGCTTCGTAAAACTGATCCCAGGTATACATGTCAAAGAGAGTTTGCATTGAAGCATCTCCCCAATGATCCCTTGTTCAAGTTGGTTTCACAGATCTACAAGGTTGTTCCAGACATTCTTATAGAACAAGGCAAAGCTAAAAATCCTTGGCCTAATGTGGATGCTCACAGTGGTGTTTTGCTTCAGGTAATAACAAATAAGCATTTATTTAAAAAAAAACAACCTTTATTGTGTAAGGTATACACTACAGCTCACGTTCACTGCCCCACAACCCCCATTGAGCCACGACCCCCACTTTTTTATATCTAAGTCCAAGTAATAAGTTTTTTGACAAGATGAATTTTTCTTTGTGTTCAGTACTATGGACTGAAGGAGATGAACTACTACACTGTGATGTTTGGAGTCTCTCGAGCTCTTGGAGTATTGGCTTCACTCATTTGGGATCGTGCTCTTGGTCTACCCATTGAACGTCCAAAATCATTTGACACACCGCAGCTTAAAAAGATTGCAGTAGCTGCTGCTCAAAAGAAATAAGAACTGAGATGCTTTTTTTAATTTATATTCATGGAGCAACTGGTTGGGTCATTTTATGAATTTCTCTATTTTTGAGTTGTGTACAATGTAAGCAGGTAGTGACTAGATGAGGAGGTGTGTAAGGAGAAAGTTCAGTAGTCTATATTTATATCTTTGACTGGTTTGTCAAACTATCCATTTCCTAATTTTTAATCTATAACTTTTGCACCTAGATTATTCCAGTTGATTTTTACCTCACTCAAATTAGTCCCTTATATCCAGCTTCTCTTCCCTTGTCCCCCATTCAGTAATTACATGTTGAAATAACAGACCAAATGTGACAAGCTAACCGTATATCAGAGGGTATGGCCACATACTTGATGAGACTTGTTCCCTTGGTTACAGTGGTGGACATGGTTTTAACTCTAGTTCACACTTGTGATTGACAAATTTGATCAGTCTCTACCCCAGCTTAGATAACAAACAATACTTGTTATTGATTTCTCATGATACTAGTTAAGTTTAATTGATGTGTCTAATAAACCAAGTTTATCAATAGTTAAAAAAGAACCAATGACATGACCTGCTGTGACACTCTTGGAGCAAGGTGCAGTGCAATGGGAAGATATTAGAATAAATTATTTGTGATCTGTTGACCTCCTCCTGTATCACTTAGACCAGACACTTATTTTGTGATGTTTTTGTGATTCCCTTTTTTCCTTTTATATCAATGTGTGTAAGGTGATGGTAAGAATGGTTACTATTTGAAATGTCATCACGTCATGAAGATAGTTAAATACCAGTTAAATATTGTTATTTGCCCAGTTTTGATTCAGTGAATTGTTATTTTGAACATTCGTGTAAGTATCTTAGTTGTTTACTGCGGGGGCATCAATTCCTAAATTTGTTATTGAAGAAATAGTAATCTGCCAAGAGTTGCTGCTCCTTGTTTGATCATGGTCTATCATTACCATTGTACACTGGCAACTTAGATTGTCTATAACAATGTGCTGACCAGTGGTCAGTACGTCCGTACACTGACAACTTGAGTTATGTCAAAAGATGTGCTGACATGATTTAATCAATGGACACAAATGTTTTTATGACCTGAATGTTAGAAATGAACAGTGATAAGTTGTTGTTATTTTGATTTTATTGCCAACCATCTTAAAGTTGGTCCAAATGAAAATCATTTTATTTTAAAATTTCTTTTTTTCTTGTAATTGAAGGGAGGACTACGACTCGGCAGCCAAGATCTGAATGTTTACCATATGAGCTTATCTTTTTCCTCACATTATTTGGGCTCTGATCTATTTCTTTTGGTTCCACACATTGACAGTTAGGACATCACAATTGAAATTTAAGATGCGCTCTTTCTTGGAACAGGTTTTTGTCTAAGAAATGTACATATTTGAATTCAATTTGTTTGTAACTCATTGTTAGCTTGATTTTTTTTTAGCTGTGAGCATATTTGGACTAGAACTTTGTGTGTAACTAGATGATTCTTTGGAATGTAAATGTAAATGATTGCCCAAGAGATTTAGAACTTTGATATTAATCCAGCTGTTATATATCCCCAGACTGTCATATGATGAGGTTTATGTTACAGGGCGGTGATCTTATGCTTTCAGCTACACTGAAAATCTTTGATTAAATTTCAATGATAAAACAAGCATAAGTCAAAATAGTGGTACTAAAAATGTCATTGTTTTCTTGAGGTGTCCAATGTTGTATGTAACTTGATGTATAAGTTTTGTAAGAAGCAGACCAGTTTCTCCTGTGATCACATGATATTCCTTAGGTTTTTTTGTTGATAATAATGAAATATCAGATGAGCCATTGTTTCTACTAAGACTTGTATTGACAGAAATGTTGGAGTACAGGTTGTTAATGTGTTTAAAGATTAAAAATGTAATATTACAAATTAAATAGCAGTTTTATATCCATTCTCTTACTGAGATTTTGTTTGGTTTGGTTTATTGTTTTCATAATAGTTTTTTTTTTAATGTATGACCTCAAATTTCCTTGTGAAGTCAGTTTTCACTAGACTCACTGCATGGTCTCTGGAGATAAATTGAGGAAACCAGTTGCTAATTGATCCGATTTCAAATTCAAATCTCCACATATTTAATTAAGAGTAGAGGCCCCATGCCACGAGAACAAGCAAGAGTTCTCGGTCAGACTGGTGTAAACATTTGACTTAGTATTGGTGTGGCTTAAATAGAAACTATTTGTGTGCCCCCTTCCAACTAGTGATGACTTGGGTAAGAAAAAATTGACATTAAAATTATAAATGAACATTTCAGCCTCTCAGTTTGGCTCAATGACAATGTAACAGATCTTTCATTGTCTGTAACATAACATTGGAACCCATTACAATGCTACATGTCCCTAGCTTACACTTCATGTTACCATATATCTTGCTTACCCAAGCCATGTTAACATATATCTAGCTTACCCAGGTCATATTATCTTTTTTTCTAGACTATTCCACTTATGTTACTTTTTGATTTAAAAAAATCTTTGATTAGTTTTGAAAACCATTTTTCAACCTGGTTACACTTTCACTTCAGTACTGGCAATGGGTAGACTGACTGAAGTACACGTCAATATTCTACACTGTGTAACAATAGGAACAGCCCTTAATATTATTTTACCAAACTTGAATAGTAGTACAGGGACGTGCTGGCAAAGAGGGCAAGAGTTGCTTTCCATAACACAATAGCACACCAAAGACAATAGCACATCAAAGACAATAACACATCAAGGATAATAGCAAAACAAAGACAACAGCACAGCAAAAACACTAGCAAACCCAAGACACATCAATGACAATAGCACACTAAAGTTTATACATAAAAGACAAACACACAAAAGAACATTGCACAGCAAAGATACTAGTAGATTCTACATTAAAGTAAGACACTAGCTCACCAAATGCAACCGCACAGTAAATATTAATACAGTCGAAACCGCTTAAGTCGACGGCGTTGGGGTATGAAAAATGGCATCGACATAACCGAAAACCAATATGGCGGCAAAATATTAACATGCGCTTGAAATTTCTTTATGTACGTGTTGTGCGTTAATTAGTGATGGGACGATTAATCAGAATCGTATCGGAATATCGGGACCCTATTTCTTCACTCTTTCTTAAGGTTGTTAAGACCGTTCGTTTTTAAAGACCGTTTAAGTTTAAATATAAAGCCGTTTTGCGGTGATTCCCAGATTGAGCGATACTGTGCCTTCGAAGCCACTTGCTTGATTTTCCTTAGAAGCTACACAAATAAGTAACCTACACATCCCCTCATTGTCCCCGAACCATTCCTAATCATCTTCTTTGGGTCCGTCCCCTCAGCTTACAATGGACTCAGAACGGTCTATCGTGACCTATATATGACTCATGACAAAGCGAACTCTTCTCTATATAAACGTACACAAATAAATTAGGTACTCCTTTTGAACCTTCAACTTTGACATATTTTAATTAATTCTAACCAATAGTTAAATGGCTTTTGCACACGGCCACTTCTTATGAATGAAACAATGAGAACAAAGCAGTAGTACAGTACATGTAATAGTCAAAATGAGGTTGAAGGATGAATGGTTGCCAATGACAAGTGGCCTTGATGGCTATAAAATAACTAAGAATTTCAAAACCCGGCGATTGCCATAGTACCAGAAGCAACACAGCGCTGAGAGCAAAACGCAAGTGGGCTGTGACGTCACCAGCAGACCCTGGTGAGGCAGAAACTTGGTCCCTTCCCTTGGTTATAAAAAAATCATAGCTAACATTTTCAAAAGCTGGCGATTGGTCATGGGGATCGAGATAACCAATGTTAAGTGGCAAAAGCAATAGCACACCAAAGAAATTAGCAAAGCAAATATTAATTATTATTAAGAGCAAAGACAATAGCACACCACATACAAGTGGAAAAGGATATTAATGCAATTAAAACTCACGTTCCAAGTCCAAGTAGTTTATTACAACCATGGACTTCGTTAGGAATTTTTCCATGGAGGGGGAAATTACATTTTTTAATTTAACTGACAATGCCATACAGGTTCAATTTTCAATTAAATTTAAGTTAAGTAGAACATAAGGGATGAAAAAAGTCTTAGAGATTAGTAAGACTCACAAATGAACGCTGTAATAGCTAAAATACAATATATAATAATGCATTTATTAATAAATTAACAAGGTATGTTTTCATGAGAAAATTAAATTTTGCTGTGAAATAATATACGTGTAGAAACTGCAGGATTTCAAAAGATGGATATCAGAATTTTTTTACATGCTAAAAAAGGTAGTGCAATCGCGGGATTCCGAAATGCCATTATTAGATTTTAGGGCGTCTGCAGCATCTGACTTATCATTGGCAATGAAGACATCAATACAAGTAAACAGCCAGAAACAACTGAGGCAACTGTTTCTAATTTGATTGTTTATGACACTTATTCTTTTCCTAAATTGGAAATTGGAATGTATGTCTGGACACACGACCTTTCAAATGAGTTGAAATTGCAGCTGATTCTTGATTGTTGGACCCCTGATAAAAAGTATGAGTTTAGAGCTGACAGGGCGGGATACAAGAGTTTTTAGATATGAATGGTTATCAAACTATTCACAGTGGCTTGTTTATTTGCAAACGTTAAAAGGTGCCTTTTGAAAACATTGCGTGTTGTTTACGCAAAAAGTAATTCGAGGAGTTCAGTGGGCCTTTGTCATCAAACCATGCACAACATATTAAGATTTCAATAAAGATTCAATTAGCAACATGCAAAGCACATGATACAAGAAAATCGCAAATAACTGTGTCCCATCATTTCTACTATCCTATTTTGCGACATGCATGATTTAGCACTTCTTAGAAAAGAATCAAATTCTGATAATTTTACAACCTGTTTGAGATTCGTTTTGAATCTGGAGATGAAATTATTGGCAATCATTTGATAATTGGTTATTGTAATCCTAACACTATAATCGAAATTTGTAAGTCTCTCTTGCGTAAAGACATTGTTTTTTGAAGGAAATAATTTAGTTGCATTTTCTCTACTTGCCGACGAGACAAATGACATTACATGCATTGAGTAGATGCCACTTGCATGGTGTTAGATTTGTTAAAGAACAAAATGGGAAAATGTTGTTCGCAGTCACTCACAGAAGAGTTTCTAGGATATATTCCATTGTGAATAGAAGAGCTAAAGGTTTAGCCAAGACCATATGCATTACACATTTATTAGAATTTGGATTAGATTTGACAAAGCTTGTTGGTCAAGGATACGGCGGATATTCTACAATTGCAAGTAAAAAAGGAGGAGTCGAAGCTATAATTCGGAAAATACCCACAAGCAGCATTTGTAAATTGCAGTTCTTATAAAATTAATCTTTTCGTGAACAATTTAAATAATGTGAATGCTTTACGAAACAAAATAGGAACAATTATGTCAATTAAAGTGTTTTTCCGAGAAAATAATCATCGAAGAAAGATAATATTCAAATGTTCCTTTGGTATGTGAAACTAGATGGACACACAAATATAAAAGTTTGCGTATTTCTGCTGAACATGTGACAGAAAATGTATTTACAACAATCAGTAATGTAATCAGTTATACGTGCAGATATAATTCTTTTTTATGTTTGATATGTGTACACTGACTTCAATGTAATAAACTTCCAGGGAATTTAGTTCAGTTTTATTCCCCCCCCCCTTGCCTACGCCAATGACTACTATTAGAGAGGTATCAGCTACCTATCAACTGCCTATGAAATACCAATGATTGCCTAATAACTACCTATCAACTTCCTATCAACTGCCTGTTAAATGCCCATCAGCTACTTATCAACTGCTTATCAAATATTAACTGTTATTAAGGGACCGTCCATAAAGTACGTCAGGCTCCTGAGGGAGTGGAGAGGGCAGTAGCGGATTTAGCTATAGGGCAGGGAGGTGGCTTGCCCCTCACGCCCTTGTTAAGTCTAAAATGGCACCCCCTTAAGACGCCCTCGATGACCCACTAAAAAGGTGTCACTAGAGCAGAAAAAAAGATTGCTAAACACGAAACTTCTAATCGACACTAGACTGCGATACGACAATATTGGCTTGCTAGATATCTTATTTCAAAACTGTAATATCTGGTTTGATCAGTCAGGAGCGTCGTCAAGTGAAAAAGAATAGAGAAGTATAGAAATGAATGAAAGACGTGACGTTGTTCTTAGCAAAACAATGTTCGCCATTCAGAGGACAAAGAAAAAATTCTTGCTTTAGTGATGGTAGTTGTAGAATTACTGGAAATTTTCGTGAAATCTTATTTTTATTATCAAAATGTGATTTGTGACAAGGGCAGGGGGGGGGGTAAAAATGTTCAAAAATAGCGTGACGTACTTTATGGATCTCTTTCTTTCTGATTCATATTTGATACCACAACAAAGTATTTTAGTGTAACTAACTTAAACTAGATGCCCGCGGTGTAGCATACGCCGCAGAGTTGCTCATAAATAATGTAAAGAAAGGGGGAGGGGAGTGAACAGACACAAACTACATCACGAAGAAATCAGAGCAAAGCGAATGAACCTTAGGGGCGGGGATAGCTGCCGACGCATTATTGTTCTGGAAACATGTGATCTGCAGTTAGCTACTTGTCACCCCCACCCTGCAATACCCTAGTTTCCAAACATAAACTAATAGCCGACCCGCGTCGTAGCATACGCCGCTGATTTAGTGATGGGTGACATTTTATAAAAGTAATTGTTGAGGAGAGTGTGTGACTACTTTTCTTTCACTGAGCACAACGGAGAGCACTACACTTTTATGCCAATGTCGGGAAACAAAACTTACAAGCGTGTTGCGAAGAAAGTGGGAAATGAACGGGCACAAACGCAAACATTTTTAAAAATTAAAAAAGTAATGTCTTAGCTGAGCCTACGACCTTCCTCGTGTTAGGCGAATGTAATAACCACTACACTACGAAATACATGCTATTCTGTTGTTTTGACCTCAATTTAAGGTATTTTTGGCTTGGTCTCTATGACCCCCAACCCTCTGCACAAACTTTTCTTGCAAGCTGATTGGTCAGTGGGGCAGGAAGACAGCTTGGTGTCTGGCATGGTTGAACCATGAAGAGAATTATATATATTTAGATGTTTGACAGGAAGATTGTTGACGGCTTTAACTTTAGCACAATGGAGGAGTATCTTTAAACCGAGCAGATCTTTTATAAATGTTGCCTCTGAAAATCATAGGACCTAGTTTACATTATACATCGACCCTGACCCTGAAAATACGAATAAACATTCGTCTTGAAAAGGGGGCGTGGTCCCTTGGCACGTGCGCCAATATTTACAACATTGGACTTAATCCGCCTAGAGATGTCCACAAAGACGTTGTTTAGAAAATATTCTTTACTGTCTCCTTAGAAATCATCGATCCTGACAACTGTGCAGATATATGGCAAGTCAACACTGGAGTGGGGCGGGGGGGGGGGCAACGGCATAATTGACCCGGTGACAACAAGGAGCCCAGGAGGAGGAAGTGGAAAATGTCGTAGATCATGTTCACTGACCATCTACCTATGGGACTTGGTCTATTTGACTTACCACCTATGTGACTTGGTCTATTTGACTTACCACCTATGGGACTTGGTCTATTTGACTTACCACCTATGTGACTTGGTCTATTTGACTTACCACCTATGTGACTTGGTCTATTTGACTTACCACTTATGTGACTTGGTCTATTTGACTTACCACATAAGGGACTTGGTCTATTTGACTTACCATCTACCTATGTGACTTGGTCTATTTGACTTACCATCTACCTATGTGACTTGGTCTATTTGACTTACCATCTACCTATGTGACTTGGTCTATTTGACTTACCATCTACCTATGTGACTTAGTCTATTTGACTTACAATCTACCTATGTGACTTAGTCTATTTGACTTACTATCTACCTATGTGACAGTGTCACTATCACATGGCACAGGCTCCCATCTGTCACATTTTGAAAGTATCACTATCACATAGCACAGGCCTATATTTGTCACATGTTGACAGTGTCACTATCACATGACTCCCATCTGTCACATATTGACATTATCACTACCACATGGCACAGGCCACTATCTGTCACATTTTGACAGTGTCACTATCACATGGCTCATGATCCCATCTGTCACATTTTGACAGTGTCACTGTCACATGGCACAGGCTCCTATCTGTCACATGTTGACAGTGTCACTATCACATGGCTCCCATCTGTCACATATTCACAGTATCAATATCACATGGCACAGGCCACTATCAGTCACATGTTGACAGTGTCACTATCACATGGCACAGGCTCCTATCTGTCACATGTTGACAGTGTCACTATCACATGGCTCCCATCTGTCACATATTCACAGTATCACTATCACATGGCACAGGCCACTATCTGTCACATGTTGACAGTGTCACTATCACATGGCACAGGTTACCATCTCTCACATGTTGACAGTGTCACTATCACATGGCACAGACTCCCATCTGTCACATGTTGACAGTGTCACTATCACATGGCACAGGCTCCCATCTCTCACATGTTGACAGTGTCACTATCACATGGCACAGGTTACCATCTCTCACATGTTGACAGTGTCACTATCACATGGCACAGGTTACCATCTGTCACATGTTGCCAGTGTCACTATCACATGGCACAGGTTACCATCTGTCACATGTTGACAGTGTCACTCACATGGCACAGGCTCCCATCTCTCACATGTTGACAGTGTCACTCACATGGCACAGGCTCCCATCTGTCACATGTTGACAGTGTCACTCACATGACACAGACTCCCATCTGTCACATGTTGACAGTGTCACTCACATGGCACATGATCCCATCTGTGTTGATTTAGAAGCTGATAGCTGGCACCAGATGGACATTTTTCAAATAATGTTAAGAGATTTTAAAGAAAGAAAACTACTTCTTAATAGTTAGGTTTAAAAAAAAATTAATTGTTTAATTCAGTTTTTTATTCATTATTTATGCGATGCCAGACCGTTGCATATTGGAAGCTTGCTAGGATACAATAAATGATATTGTAATGGAGAGAATAGGACATTTAAAGGCCGTAGAGCACACTAAATTTTTTGACGCACGTTGAACTATTGACCATAATGTCTTATTTTTGTAGCTAATGTTCTTCTTCTTCGTTCTCAATATTGAATATTGAGAATTGCGAGCCACGAGTTTTGCGCCCATTGGCCGGTGTTCTCCGACTTCAGGCTGCTGTATTTTCTGGATTTGCTTCCATAGCCTTTGGTCAGCCAAGACCATCTGCAAGGCAGCAGTTGTTTTTTTTTGGCAAGTGATGCAGCGATCACATGCCACGGCTAAAGATTCCACGCATTACCCCGCCGCTTTTCACCCATTTGGAGCTGAGTAAAACTCGGGGACGCCCTAGGCCGCGGGAACAAGTCCTTGGCTTCCCATGCATTCGAACTCGTGACCATCAGAACGCCAGTCGAGCGTGCTGCCACTCGACCACCGCGAGTTTAGCTAAAAATAACTTATTCTCAATTAAAGGTTTTAATTTTAATCTTATAATAATATTTTTTTCTCTGTCAAACGAAAGTACGTGCATCTAAATGAATACAATTATTAAAAAAAACCTTTAAAATTGGCTTGCGTGTTTTAATTGAGATAGACAGGAGCATTAATCACACCTGCAATAAATTGATACATAAACAGATACATTAATAAACAGATACACAGGTGAACAGATAGACAATAGACTTATGCATTAACGATTTAGCAGCTGAATCGATACATCTATATTAATAAAAGGGAAAGCCCTCACTCACTCACTCA